>JAUPMG010169002.1:0-10640 GCA_031762675.1 Pachysandra terminalis
GCAGATGACACGCTTTTGTTCTTACACGCGGATGAATGCCAAACTTATTGGATTCAGTCAATCATTAGATGTTTTGAAATGGTTTTAGGTTTGAAGGTGAATTTGGAGAAAAGCAGTCTAGCAGGTTTGAATATGGCCCAAGATAGGGTGGAGGTTTTTGCTTCAGTTTTAGGTTGTAGATTTCAGGAGTGGCCTTTGTCATATCTAGGATTACCCAGTTGTAGATAGGGTTGGCAATAGGTTGGCCTCATGGAAAGAAGGCTATTTGTCTCTGGGGGGCAGAATCATTCTTATTAAGGCGGCTTTGGCCAACATTTCTGTGTATTATGTCTCTCTTTAGAGCCCCAGGTAAGGTAGTGAAGTCTCTGGAAAAGTTACAAAGAGATTTTTTGTGGGATTGAGGGGAGCAGAAGAAATGTCATTTGGTTAAGTGGGATTTGGTTTGTCGTGCTAAAGAAGAGGGGGGCCTCAACTTGGGGAATATATCTAGTCATAACACAACACTTTTGGGTAAATGGCTTTGGAGATTCAGCAGAGATAGTGATGCACTGTTGCGGAAAGTTATCCAAAGCAAGTTTGGCAAGCATTCCAACAGCTGGGCTATAGTCAGGTGGTGGTCGAGGGGGACTATGCATCTGTGATATCTTGTATTTCTGTTTTCTTGTTTTTCCTGTTTTCCCCCCTTATTTATAATATGCTGGTTATTCATCGAAAAAATATGTGATTGCCTCCCCAAGTATATATCATTCACTATATAAATATTTTTGGTAATGTTTTGGTGTTTTAAATTTATTTAGATCTAAATTAGACTGCTAGAAAGTTTCATTAGAAAACCCTATTTTCAATCATTTTTCTCTTTCTCTTGAACTTTTTCTTTTTTTCCCTACCATGTCCTCCATATATCGTCATGTTGCAAAGTTTTGATGACACAAGGGACATGGTGGAAAAAATCGTTGGTGCGACTTCTGTCTATGTGTTGTGTCGACTTGTTGCCCCCTTCAAAAATAGTGGTATATTGCAACATTTAAAACATTGCTCAGTAATCCCTTGCCTAACTCTTCCTTCAACTCATTTCTTGGAATACAAACACTTTCACAAACACTTTCAAAATTTGTTTGCCTTGGAGAAAATCACTAGAGCACCAATGCAGAACCAAGCCCAATAACACTAAAGGCTTAAAGGGAGAACCTTAGCTATAATTATATATAAATTCATGGTCCTTGTTGGTTTAAAGTCCTTGATTTCCTTAGCATGATTTTTCTTGGGGATCAACACCGAAAGATAGTATTGTGAACCTTGTTTATTACACCACTAGTGTGAAATTCTTTAAGAACCTCCATTTGATCTTGCTTTACTCTCTCCTAGTAGTCTAAAGGAAAATTATGTGAAGCCATTAGGACCAAGTGCTTGATCTCTCTCTCTCTCTCTCTAATTTATGTACCTCTTGTATTTATATCTTCTTCAATTGGCCTCTTAATCTACTCCATTTGACCTCGATCAATCATGTCCCTCGGATTAAATTAAAGATGAGGTCTTTCTCTGAACTATAAAACCAAGAGTAAAAACTAGTTAAAGCCTTAACCACTATATCGGAATCTCCACACCCTCCCATCCACAACGGGTTGGAAATGGAATTTTTTCTTTTTTTATCATTAGCCATCTTATAAGAGAGGCTAATGTGTTCATTAGCTCTCTTTTATCCTTGTGGCTTGGGATTTCCACCTCCAATTAATCTACTATGTCATAGAATCTTCCAAATTGCTTTCAACTTCCTACTATGTTCAACCCTCTTGGCTGTGAATGGTGTCGAATTTTCATTGATGTTTAGCTATTAAATATAAACAAGCAAATCCTTTTTATTGGAATGCAAAAATCTGTGCTTTCTCCGCTCCTTGCAGCACTTGATTTTGTCCTTCTCGTTCTTTCTTTTGTCGGCAATTTTGCTTCTTGCTGCACCCCTTATAAGCGCTTTTTTCTCTGCTTGTTGCTTTTCGCAAGCAACAAGCACCACTTACTATGTTGCTTATTGTTTTTTTGAGGGGGGGCCTACCATGTTCTTCTATATTTTTCTCACTTTTTTTCTTTCCCTAAGCCACTTTCCACTTGGAACATATCCGCCAACTAAAAGTTTGATTACATCACATTCAGTTCGAGTGGCACGGTGTCTCATTCTTTTAGCTTCTTTCATCCGAAAGTTCACCAACTTCTTATTTTTTCTCGTCATCCAAGCCACCCTTATTTGTGGCCTCTATTGTTACACACAAAAACGGTTTAGGCACCAGCAACCCTTTCATTACTTGGCCATGTGAGTTAGCCTACGAAAGCTCCATACTCTGCTGCTGCAAGACCCGGTTCCTATTTAGCGTGGGGTTCTAGTCGAGTATTATCCAATTGGGCATGGAAATAGAATAGAGAAGAAGATAGCAACTTTTGTCTCTCTGAATTAGTGGGTGGAAGCTTTAAATAAGTCTGTCCCTTCGGTATCAATGAATGGATTGATTGGTTGTCACAAGAATGTAAGAAGTTACATTCTTGTTAGTTTCGATTCATCTCGGCATACCGATCTCCTTTTTTTCCGACCACTAAGCAATAGAATTTAGAGAGAACACGATAGTTTAATGTTCTCAAAACCTAAATGCAGTAGGTTCTTGACTAAAATCCTTAGTGCTAATCATAATGGGATAATGGTTAGTCATGGGCGTAGGTAGAACATTTGGAGAAATTGGGGGTAAAATGGTTGTCCCACTCTAATGTAGGCTATGCTATGAATCTACCAAATCTAACTCAAGTGAGTTTTTGCATGTTTGACTATGCAAAAACGCACCTTGTATATAGAATTCCACGAGATAATGATCACTAATAAAAGACTAGAAAAATCTCATGCTTAGGGATTCTACATCATGCTCTCTCTCAATGAGTGAAGCATAGGTAAGACAATTTATTGGAAGAAAGAGGGAAACCAAGTATAGAGAGCATGGGCTTTCAATTAAGTACATAACCTTATGCAAGGTTTCAGGTTTCGGTCGAAACCATCTCCTCCTTGATATTACGTGGTCTAAAGCTCCACCACTGATGCTTCCTTCTTTGTTTGTTGCCGACTCAATCTCCAATACACCCCTGAGGTAAACTGGATTGCATGATCTGTCATCAGGTGTGGATCATGGGCCTGCTTTTAGGAGGGGCCAGTCCAACAGGTAGAGTTGATGAGATGGACCCGTTGTATCAGATTTCTGGGTCAACGATGACTTATCTATCGCCTACCTGGGTTGGATGGAAAATTCCGAATTTGATATTTTGTTTTTTAGACTTTTTTTTCCCTTCAAGTGTTAGAAGAACCAGTATATGCTAGCATCTTGGAGTGGTCAGTTTGTTATCCACATCATCTTTATACCAAACCTTTGTCTTCGATCAAAACGTTTTAGCAACTCCCTCCTCACAACTCTTACAACGCCGTATAGTCAAACCAATTAGAACCTTCCACCACTCAGATCTTGGTTGGAATCCCTTCAACATGGAGTCCCACTTGATTTTAATCTGACTAAAGTTGTGCATTCACTTTGTTGATGGATTCATACTTCCCTGCACTCCACATGCTTCCTTAACTCTTTCAAATTTGTTTTTTTTTTCAATACATGTGGCCGGCAGAATGTTAAATATCGGTCGATCCCGACGATCTGACTCGGTTTCAGACGCTGCAATATGGATCTTCCGACACCCCTCAAAATTTTTATGATTTAAAAAAAATAATAATTTGGGGACATGTTTGTATTTTAACTCTTTTTTTATTAACTTTGAGATTCTTCTGTCTTAATGGCTGAAGCGAAATGCTAATGTTTTAATAATCCTTTTCTGTGTCTGATAATTGAAAATAAGCCACCTGTTTGTCTTGTGATATTATGTTAGAGAAGGTTACAAAGAGGATGACCTTGTCTCTGTTTTGTTCGTCATATTAAGATAAGCCTCCGAAGTTCACCAATTAATGAATCTACACTAAGTCATAAGCTTGCTAAGCAATGACATGACATCATAATGGCTTTTGGGCCTTTTTAATATAAACTTACCTTTATCGATATCTGCATATTTCTTCACTTGACCCAACGACTCTGTGACACTGGTCAACTGTCTGTTCTAACGATTTCTCCATTACCTCCCCTATTCTCTCTTATTTTTCCTTTAATCCTAATTTCTTTCTATATCTTACCTTCTTCCGGAAACTCCTCAAATGCACTTAACAGTAGTGAGATTCTGGTGTAAAATGTAGAAATGTGATTGTTGCAGATGTCAATTTGTCCACCACCATTCAGAAATGGGATGTTCCTGAATAGTCTTCTTGTATAGTTTTGGTTGTGGGTTACACTCTGTATTATATTCTTCTTTTTTGTATAGTTTTGGCTTTTGGGCCTTTTTAATATAAACTTACCTTTACCGATAAAAAAAATGACATGACATCATAATGCCATCAGAAATCTAAAAAAATAAAAATAAAAAAGAAAACAATAAAAACCAAAGTGGCCTCCACACTGCAATCCCAAGCCTCTTCCATATATATTATGACATTACCCTTTGTCCTTTCTTTATTCAATATCTGCATATTTCGTCACTTGACCCAACGACTCTGTGACACTGGTCGACTGTCTGTTCTAACTATTTCTCCATTACCTTCCCTGTTCTCTCTTATTTTTCCTTTAATCCTAATTTCTTTCTATATCTTACCTTCTTCCGGAAACTCCTCAAATGCACTTAACAGTAGTGAGATTCTGGTGTAAAATGTAGAAATGTGATGGTTGCAGATGTCAAATTTGTCCACCACCAAGCACTCAAAAATATGAAAGCGGATTTGTTTTTGAACTTGTTGGGATCTGTTCATTGTCTAGAAGATTTTTTTTTCATTGTTTTTTATTGAATTACTATTAATATTGCAGGTTTTGGTTCTAGGAATAAGGGTGATGACCCTAGACCCAGAACCGACAAGACCTGGAACTGTCCCATATTATAGAGTTCGGTTCTGGGACTTGTTGGACTCGTCCCAAACCCGACCCATTGACACCCTTAGTTGTGACACCATGTGTTTCCGTCAGTGAGACCACAATGTGGTGTAGTGAACATCAGCACGTGTTGCTAACTACAATTTGCTACACATATACTCATCATCAGTTTTTAGATTTGGTACATGAAGTCCCAAACCATGATAGTAAAAAACTTCGATTTAATTTTCTCCCTATGGACTGAAGGATTAATTTGTTTTATTTTTGAGCCAAATGATAAAGAAACTGTACAATGCTATTTCATTTAAATTTTAGAAAATTATTCACATGATCCATACCTGTGTTTTAGGATTTGCTCATGACGTGCTTCTTGCCTATATGTTGATTTAATGAATTTCCAGGCATAGAATCTGCAAGGCCAGTTTTATTTTCATCAGAGGACTTAAAGCTATTCACTGAAGATTTCAATGAAAAAAACTTGATTGGGCCAAGTCAGTTTGGTAAAGTTTACCGAGGAAAGATTGTGCAAGGGTTGGCTGGGGAGGAAACTCGAGATGTGACGGTGAAGATATGGGATGCGGGAGAATCTACTAATTATATCGGTCAATATGATTACGATAACTTCCTTGAGGTCTGTTACTGAAATCATTGCTATCTTTCCTCTATTGTTTTCTTGAAGGGTAGAGTTGGTTAATTATATGATATGTGTTTCAGGAAGAAATAATGTTCCTAACAGATCGTACTGTGAATCATCTTCCACACTTGGTGAAAGTGCTTGGTTATTGCTCGGAAGAACATCTAGTGGGCGTTGTTTACGACCTCAATTCGCTAAATAATGTGCACAACCTGACACTTAAAGGTAATCTTGGTCAAAGTTTTGAATTCTGATTATGTTGAAAATTTCACTTCACTGAAGCAGGGAAGTTTTGGTGAAATTTGGAAGTAAGCTTTCAAAATGGCCTAAAATCAGGGTCTGATTGTTTTTCACAACTGGAATCGGAGTTTGGGAATTAAGGTAGAATTAAAAATCTAGTGATTGGATGAGCAATATAGCCAGTGAGAGTGAGGTTTGAAATACCATTCTACTCTTTAGATGATCCTACAGAATTAAATGAGAATTTATAATGGTTTATCTACACTTGCTAAATTATGCAACGAGATTGGCAGCCATTTGGTCTATTTAATAGATATCACCGACAATATTAATGTGTGCCTCATATTAGCAGCAAAATGTTGGAACTAGTGACATCATGCTTGAAATATCCTGCACTGGAAATGTTTCTGCTTTGCTCTAGATTATCTGCAATCCAAAAATTGCTATCTTATTTAATTTTGCAAGTGCGTTCAGAAGCATTGCAAAGAATCTCAATCTCTTATTCTTTTGGCGTGCCTAAAGCTCTTGCGTACTATTTAGTTTAATCTGTCATTCCAAATGCATGAAGTAAAACTGGGTCATTCTACTTCAGTCTATGAACAAAATGTAAACTATAATTGTTTTGTTTTTAAACATATCTTGGTTTCTTTGTCAATGCAAGAACAAAATTGCTTTGCTGAGCATACCTGCAACTAATGGAATCCTATAACCTCAATTTTGTTTGCTAATGTTTGCTAAGGCAAGTCAGCAAGTTCAATTGGAACATAAAGATCAAGAAGTGCAATGCATACTTTTTTTCCAATAAGAATAAAAATGATTAGTGCCAACTAGCATAGAAACTGAAAAGAGCCAATCTCAGTTTATGATTAGTTTTAGCGCTTGGCACCGCATCAGAATTTTCCCTTGTCTGTAGATCAAACTTGCCTGAATCCGATCGGATGCATCTCATAAGAAGGGAGTTTTGATCGATCACAACACATGACAAACACCGTGCTTTGATAAACTTCAATGGGCTTAAGTGTCGTAAGAAATAGGTCAACTGTTTTGCACAAAAAGGATAAATGTTAAAGTCATGTTCTTTAACTTATCAGGCATCACAGCCATTATAGAAGAAACAAAAAAACTAAAACTCACTTATCCAAAAGCATAAACATGCATGCACATGAAAGACCTTGAAAATCTTATCTTTGTACATCACAATCAATTTCTGTGCTTCTTACCATTCTTTCTTGGAGTTCATGATCAGAGCTAAATGCAATAGAAGATACCTAAGCTGAATATATGTGGATGAAATTTCTGTATTATTTTTATGAATGGATTGAAATTTCATCCACATATATTCAGCTTATCTCTTGGTTTACTTCTTTACATGAGTGTTCTCTGAGACTTTCTATCTTGTTAGGATGGCAACAATTTTGGCTCGAGGTTCATCTCATTCTCTAATGTCCCAAGGTCGGTCTTGTTGAATGTGATGCTTTTAGAGTGATGCTGACCAGTTAGGATCGTCTTTGTTTTGCTTATATATATCCTTGTATATTGGTGTTTGGTTTCCTCTCTCCCCCCATTTTGTTTTGCTTGTGTTTGCTTCCTTGGGTTCTTGCTGTACTTGCTTCTTCTATTATTAATACATCTTCCTTATTCATTAAGGAAAAACCTTTTGTAATCCCTCAGAAGCAGTCCTACTTGCCTCAAATACCGAACTCAACCAGAGGTTTAAAGATAATCCTTATATATTAATCCAAGTCCAACTAGTAGGGTGATTAAATTTCATTGTGCCCATAAACAACATATTCGACCATTATCTGAAGATGTGTGAACATATCAGGAGCAAACGAGGCTGCCTGCTTTTCCATAATCAAGAGGAATAGTAAACGATCCGAAAATCATTGAACTGATGTGGGATCACATTCTATAATCTGACATGGCACTAAGTGCTCGTCAATAGTGACAATTAATGGCAAATCCCATTTCCTGTCGAGTTCATATACTTAAGGTTGATCACAAACTTCAGCAGGCATCCTTGCCCACAACTTCAGCATTGGCCTTATTCCATTGTAGAAGATTACTAACCATACAATTCAGTTGGGCCTGTGTATGCCTTGGATGATTCCAAGAACATAACATTTTATGAAGCTTTTTCCACCTCTCTTTCCCTTGGAAGCAATATTCTGGTTGAATGTCCTCCAAAAAAAAGGTTGATAAACCCCCTTCTTCATTAATATCTCTTTCCAAAATAGTTATTCTATACCCTGTCAACGGTTTCCTGAAAAAGGATCTTCCCTGTCATCATAAGCTACTTTATAAAACCATCTAACCAGCCATAAACGTGCTTGATCATCCAAAGATAGGAATTTAGTCGTTCCTTTGTGCCTTTCCATGATCTTAATCTCTGTATTCCTAATAATCTCGATTTCCTCCATCTCAAAGATCTTCCCTCAACCTCAAAAGATTTTTTCCTCCTTATTCCCTGTTTCGCTCCTCACCCCAATCAGAAATGGGTTGGAGAGGGTTTGTGTTGGTGTTGTTGAGATGAGCATATAAAAGAAGAGAAAGATTGGAAGGCAATGTAGGTGGTGAGCATAAGAGTGAGAAGATAGCAATGGTGGTGGAGGAAGAGGAGGTGGTTAGGGAAGATAAACTTATGGCAATGGCATAGCTTTCTCATGGCTTTCTTTCTCATATCAATGAGCAGTATGGGGAGAAGAGTGAGAGAAGGAGATTGAACTTAATGTTAAACTTAGAAGGAAGGTGGGGGAAGAAAGAAGATGAAGGGTAGGAAGAAGAGAGGAGAGTAGAAGAACGTTCTGTTTTTCTTCTAATTGAGCTGAGTGGATACTTCCAGATCCATCATTACGGAGCTAAAGTTAACAACCTGACCTCATGAGCCACAGCCACCTCAAAAATTCTTTAAACAAATCCTATTGAATTCAGATAGAATTCAAATTACTTCCTTTGTGTATTACTAAACAGCTAAAATAAATTAAGGGTCTAAATTCCAAATCCATCACCAACCTTTTTGTGTACTAATCGGGATCTCAGTGAGATTTGTAGAAAATTAGAGGAAATTTTTAATCAATATGAGAAATGTTTCGAAAAACATGTTTACACAGACAACTTAAAAGACGGTAAAACAACTATTTAAACAGTTAACATATGCGTTTCTTTCTTTCCTTTTCTTTTTTAATTAATGACGACATTGGCATTATATATGTATGTATATACACACACACAAAAGGTGCAAGAATATACAAGTTGACTAGAAAAGTCAACCAAGAAATAGAAGGCTAAATAATTCAAAACCACTACCAAACTTATAAATCATCACCATACAATATATCCTCCATAAGATTGCCAAAGGACTACACTGTCTCCCCAATCTGCTTTTGGCAAGTTTATCTGCAAGGTGGTTGGTGAACCTAGGCATATATTTAAATTGGATGTTCAGCCCATGTGCCAAATGAACAGCCAATCATACATAGTGTATAAGTCTCCAAGGGCATACATAGGGAGATGCTATCTACGGTATCATTGATGATGAATTACCCTCAACCTCCAACCATGTAGAAACCTTATGTTCTCGCCTCTTGTAACGCTATCGATACAGCACGTACCACAAATTTGATTGCATTTTCAGCCTTGAATATGCATGTAAAAGAAGTTCCCTTATGGTCCCAAAAGATGCCTCTTAACACCTAATTCCCTTGTGTTACCCATTTAGGAACCTACAAAGTTGAGATTGAAATTCATCTCTCTTGAGGCTTGCTAAACTACATCTTGAGACAACATGTGGTGAGAAGATAACAGTCCCATTGTCTCACAGTCTCGATCTCTGATAGGCCCCTGAAATCAGGAAACACAAAACCCATGATGCTACCATTATAAATATGTTTGGGGAGCTAAACAGAACATTGTCTTCCACAATAGCATCTAAAACATTTTTGATATTCATTGAGTAACAAAACAGCAGAACACACATCCTTCTGACATAAATGACAAAAGAGTGAGACCAATATTTATGATATATATGTACAGAGTACCAATGTTTTAAAAGGCGTACGAGGCTTACGCCTCGAGGTGCACCTCGAGGCGTGGCGTTAACAAAACACCACGAGGCGTAGTGAAAGAGCGCAAGGCGCTCGTGAGGCACACGCTTCATGTGGTGAGGCGTACGCCTCACGCTATTTGTAGTGCCTCTCACATGAGTTAGATTTGTTTTTGAAATACAAATCTAGCAAGAAATGGGGAAGCTTTGAGCCAAAAAGAGTGAAAACTCAAGAAATGGGGAAAATTTGAAAAACAAATTGAAATTTTCCCCCATGTCGGCCACATGGGGGAAATTCGAAGTCTGGCAATTTACTTGCAGATTTCTCATCGTTGGGGGTTGGATTGATGACATGTCGCTGACATGAAAAACACTGAGGGGGATCATTTTTGGGATGAGGGAGCAAATATTAGACTTGTGGAGATTGGACCTAAGTCACCAGAATGTCGAGCGGGGAAGGTTTCAAGGATCAGACCGATCCGATCTGTATCGCCCGTCCCCTACTAGGATCGGCCAAGACCGGTCTGATCCCAAGCCATGATATAATAGTTGTATAGTAAGGCTTTGGATCGGACCAATCCAACCAATACCGGTACGCATAGTGTTTAAACTCGGTTTCGGATCGGGGATTGTCCCGGTCCGAGCAACAAATTTTTTTTCTGGATCGTCCCGGATCAGACTATCCAACTTGCCGAGACTGATACAACTCGTCCGGATCACCCGAGTTGTATCGGTATCA
>JAUPMG010169013.1:0-10640 GCA_031762675.1 Pachysandra terminalis
GGTCCATAACCCGGCGATACAAAAGGTTGTATCGCGGGTTGGAACCGGACCGGTATCGGCCGATCCTTGAAACCATGGTCGGAATTGCAGGGTGGCTTTCTGTTCCGAGGCAACAAACTTTGTATTCCTCGTACATCTCTTAGGGATTTTCTTGTATGGGAACTCCATGCCGGTGGAGTTGCAGGACATTTTGGTTGAGACAAGACCATTGCTTATATTGGCCTAGTCTCAAGCGAGACGTAGCCAAAATTATCAGGTAGTGCAGAATTTGTCAACTGGCAAAGCACGGGAAGCAAAACACGAGTCCCTACACCACATTGTCAGTGCCATATTCTTTGTGGCAAGACATTTCCATGGATTTCGTGCTTAGGATTCCCAAGACTAGCAGGTAGCACGATTCCATCTTTGTTGTAGTGGACCATTTTTCAAAAATGTCTCACTTTATCCCTTGCTCCAAAACTTCCGATGCCACAAAAGTAGCAAGGATATTGTTTAAGAGGGTTGTCCATCTTCATGGGTTACCAAAATTCATAGTGTCTGATAGAGATGTGCGTTTCATTAGCAACTTTTGGAAGACAATGTAGCATATGATGGGTACTAGAATTCAATTTTCCACTGCATACTACCCACAGACCGATGATCAAACAGAAGTGGTAAATAGGAGTCTAGGAAATCTTCTACGATGCTTAGTAGGTGAAAATGTCAAATCATGGGACTTGATCTTAGAAACAGCAGAACTTGCATTGAATAGTTCAGTCAATAGGACCACAGGCGTGAGTCCATTTGAAGTTGTGCATGGTTACAAGCCTAGGTTACCTATAGATCTCATCCCCATGTTTGCACATCTAGGCCTTTAAAGCCTGCAGAGTCTTTTGCACATCACATTCATGAGTTGTATAAAGAGATCAGACAAAGAAAAACAGCAAATAATGAAAAATATAAATTCGCAGCTGATTCCCATCGTAGGTTTATAGATTTTCTAGTCGGGGATTATGTCATGATACGCATAAGGCCTAAGCGCTTTCGACAAGGAACCGCTAAGAAACTACAATCTCGCAGTGGGTAATCGCACCTTTGGGTCCAGTGGACTTGTATTGAGAATAATTGTAAATTATAGTAACATAGTTGGATAGGTTATGCTCTACAAATTTGTGGACCGGGCTTTTATATAAGAGACTCATAGTTCTTTATTTTCTTTTAGTTGTGTTGTATTCGATCATATGGTTTGTTTAATGAGAATTAAATCTTCAGGTGCTTTTGTAACCATAATTGATCAGCTATAATAGTTATACCTCGAGATTCGAACAAATGTGGGTCTCAAGCTGTGCCATCTAAGCACCACAGATGCCACAGACCTCCAATCTCTCAAAACAAGTCTGATACAAAAATCCCTCTAGAAATCTCGGACACAAAAACCTAACGGGGATAGTAATAAGTGACAAATATCTAGCAAGAAACCTGCTCCTCACTCCCAAACACTTTAGGTGCCACTATGATAAAAGCTGGAAAATAGATACAAGCATCGCCCACAAACTCAAAACATCCATATGAAGTTATCTAAAACCTCCCAAGCTATAGGGCAATGAATAAATAGATGGGAAACAGACTCCCCGTGTCTCATACACATAACACACCTACAGAGATAAAGCAAAACCTTTTCCTTCTTTAAAGAACATTATTAGTATTAATCTCGTTGTGCACTAAGATTCAAACTAAGGCCCTAACCTAGGAAGACTGAAGGGCTCAAACCAAGCTAGAAGGGACAACCAGAGGTAATGCAATATCATTCTTAATAGCACTGAAAAATGATTTCACTGAGAATTTACCACACCTATCTAGATTCCAGACTTTGCAGTCTGACTCCTTTCCATCAATGAAGACATCTTTTAGGAACTCTAACAATGAACCTAGTCCATCTAGATCGGCTGATCTAGGATTCCCCCTAACAGGAAAATTCAATGGCAACCTGATACAACAGAGTTCTTATCAGCACACAAGTGGAATAGGCATGGACAAAAGATGTAAAAAGGAATCTTCCCCCACCAGAGGTCTTTTCAAAACAAAATACAAGGCCCATTACCAACTTCTGACCAAACAAAAGGGGAGAACAAAGTAGCTAAGGAGATGATATTCTTCCATGAACTCCCTCCCACAACATTTTCCCTCTCATTCAAATTGCACAATAATAATCAAAAAATCTTTCCAATAGAGTAAGAGATCCCCCTTAAAAGTTGGACAACCTTACTTATAGACTTTATTGCCTAAAAGAAAAGACAAATTCGAAAAAAATATATGTAAAAAAACTACTCTTCTAATTTGATTAATTGACTAGATTGATTGTAACCTTTTTTTTTTTTTTTTTTTTGTGGTAATAAGATTGATTCTAACTTAAAGAATAGAAACTACTATCTAAAAACACAACCAGCATTAAAAAGCAACATATATTATACAAACATGACAAAAGTCTAGCCACGAACTCCATGCAATAACATGCCTCACCCCATGCTCTTCCTTGCTCAAGTATTCAAAGTTGATTGTCGACCAAAACAGAACATACACAAAATCAGTACTAAAATCGCATTTGTTCTCCTACATCCCATCATCCAATCTTCAAAAAACTTTAGGCCAATATAAGTCCCCACAGATATCATCATGATGCAATTTTTACAATGATCAAACAGCTGAAAATGGCGATACAGTCAATCCACTACTGGCTATTCACAGATCCACTAATCTTGCAAGTTAATTGAGGATTAATTACACCTCATAGCAGGTTGGCTCAATAGAGGTGACTAAGGTTGCAACTTGGGTCGGTTCAACCCGAAAATCAACTGACCTAAACCGATAGGTTCGGTTTGGGTTGGGTTCCAAGACATTTGATTCAATTTTGGTTTTGAAATCATAAAATCGAATTAGATCGGTTTGGTTTTGGGTGAATTCTCGGTTAAACCGAAACCTAAACTCATGCATATACCTCCAAACCAAATTGAACCAAACCGATTTAAACCAAATTATAGTCTATATATATATATATATTTACATATATGATATATATGGCATATTATATTTTATATATCATATATGATACATGATACATGATATTTTATATATATGATGCAATTCTTAAAAAATATTGTACTAATCCAACCCAAACCAAACTGAAATTGCAATTTGGGTTGGGTTGGTTTAGTTTAGGGCAATTTGGTTCGATTTTGTGTTGGGGAGGTCGGTTCTCGATTGGGCTCAGTTAGGTTTTGGAGTAACCTTCACTAACCTCAGATTGGTTTTGGGTCAATGTCAACCCGAACCAAACCAAACCTAGTTGCACCCCTAAAGTTGACCATAGAACATGTATGTTGAACATTTTAAAAAGAGTCGAGGATTAGCCATGCTTTATGGAACAATGTTGAGAAATCAAGGGATTACATGCATGTAAATGACTGCAGACTCAGAAAGGATATATGAGTGACAGTATGAGACGGAGATTCACCAAATGATAACACCAAAGATAACAATGGCAAATCAGTGACTATCACTCAAATGGTTGAGAAATCATCTCAAACCATGAAATCAAGGTTTCAAGGCCATCAATCACCAAGTAAATATAGAATAGCTTCAAAAGGTGATAAAATACAAGAGAGTTGATTGGGTGGTTTATGCAATAAAGATCACGTGCTGAACCGGTAGAAAGGATCAAATGCATTAATGTGAGATATGCCATAACTAGATCGTAACTTCAGAACAGGATAAATATTGCCAACATTACATAGTTGAGACAAACCTTAGATGACGATGATACTGATGATTATGTTGACAATAACTACGACAATTATGATTATTGAAACTTATAAACATCAAAATTTATGGTTCTAAGATGCTTCTAAAGTTGCTTTTGCTTCAAAATAACATGTAGTCAAAACAAAACTAACCATTACTCCTAAGATAACTCTTCTACGATCCTAGAAGAAAATATTGAAAGCACAAAATTATCTTATAAATGAGCCATAAAAACCAACAGTTTAAGAATAAATTCAAACAACATCAAAGAGAAAAAGAACTTGAAATTGTACTTTGTTCATAAAGCAAATATTAAGAAACTGACATAGTACAATCCTAAAATCAATAGCAAAGAACATACAGATTCAATATTTGAACGGAATAAACATGGAAAGAACACCGGAGACCTTTGATATTATTTAATCCACTGCACAGTTAGCACTCTTCCATTATTAAACATTTAATGATTTCAAGGGTACAATGAAATATTACTCGATACTGCCACAAATATTCCATCAAATATGTTCTTCACCCCCACATGAGAACATAAGACAGGGCTTGTATAAATATTTCATACTTACTATATCTCCTTCAGTTAAAACATCAAACTTGATGCCAACCAAGCACCCTGATGCCACTTGCTGCTCTGGATACATATTGTCCATTTTAGTGGTTTAGCCTCACTTTCTAGCCAAAAAGTTCCACAACCTGAATAATAGAAATTAAAATAATTAAGACAATGAAGAGAACAAAGCATTGCAGGCATAGTAAATAGAGGCGATACTAGATTAACATAACAAAGTAAAAGACAACAATATAACTGCGCTTTTTACGAATTGTTTGTAATTAGAATATTGAGAGGATAATGTCAAAATGATCTAGTTCAATGTAAACCTTCATCACTGGAGTCAAACAACAAAATCATATGATATGCATATGATGAACTAGACGATGCAGAAGAGAGACTCAACACGGGAAGATTTAGAAGCTTGTACAAATAAGGAAACCTGTAATTTGACGAAAGGAAAAAAGTGATAGATCATAGTTTAAGTTGTTCAATTACTTTAACAGTCATTCTTCATAGTTTTGGCAAAAAAACGGACATATTAACATAATAATGACAATGAATTTGTAGTCATAATACTTAACTTAGTTTAAGTTTAACAAGCAATCTTGGTAGTTTTGGCAAAAACAGAGAGATATTAATGTTGAAATAATGGCAATGAATTTGTAGACATAATGCTTAATGAAGATAATTCAAAAAAATAAACAAAATTGTTGGACTCAAAGACAATGCTTTCATGAAGATAAAAAAAAGATTTCTTTGCTTCAAAATTCTACATCGTTAAAGTCACAATAAGATATACAACAACAACAACAATAATAACAAAGTTCCTCATCCCAACTAGTTGGGGTTGGCAACAAGAATCCCGTCCCGCCATCTTTTGTTAAAAATCATATCCAAATGATGTTTCAGGATTCATGTCATAAGAGATTTAGTAAATGATTTACATTGGCTGCCAACCTACAGCAACCCTCCCCCTTTATCCATGCATGGAACCCACAATGCACAAAAGATATAGCAATACACAACAATATTGGCAGAGTTTCACAACAAAATATGATATACATAATACAATTTATCATATTGAAATTTGAACGCCCCCGGGGTTTCAATTTTTCAAATTGAGAATAAATTCTTTCTTTCTTTTACTTCCCTCTTTTTTCACTGTGGGAAAATACATCCAAGGTATGGGTGTTCTTTGCCAATTAACTGCGCCAAAGACCTGGCCAGCTCCGGAAATGGAAATAGAGATGTGAATTGTCCAATATATAGATTCCTGTGAAAAATAACTCAACTCGAAGCAATAGGTTTAAGCTTGTGGCAGGTAATAAAGGAAAATGGCATGAGATAAAACTACCTAAATCTTCCACCAATTAATCGCTACCAATCAGACTGGATCCGGAATGGAACTTTAGGTACGTCAAAAAATGATTATTTTGCTCCTTAAATATAAAAAATTGCCAAAAAAAATGAAATTAATTCTCTCATACAATACACACTCACTGGTCAAAGAAAATCTACATGTATACAACTTCTCTGGAGAAAAAAGCCAGTTGTCATAGAAGCATCAGTGAACGACAGAAAGGGAACAAAAGTTTATCCAATTGGCCAATATCGAATAAACATCGATTCCGACAACTTCATTTGTGAATGACAGATGTGGCGACACATTACTATAACTGTATTGTCGTTATGTTAGTTATATCTAAGCATTCATTAGAACTGACCGACGAAATAATTTTCCTCACTAATCTCCCCCCCCCCCAAAAAAAAAAAAAAAAATTGTGTTCAATTGAAGAACACTTTAATCGCTTATCGTCATTCTATCACCCATAACCTTCCTAAACTCCATCACTTCATTAGCCCTTAATTAGGAACTCACATTTAATTGTTACATCTGAGTTCCCAACCACTACCAAAAATCCCATCAAAACCTTGAACAGTTGAACCAGTAGTCCAATTATCAGTTACAAACCACCAATTACACTAAAACAAATCATACATATAAACATTGAAACACATTGTCTCATCAAAATCTGCTAAATCCAACATCAACACTAACATGCATGAAGATCTCAAAAGAAATCGATTTCGATCAAGACAATAAAAAATTAAAAAAAAAAAAATATTGCAAAATAGAAGTTAACAGAAACGCGATTCTGATTACCAAAATCTAAGAACAATCAAACAAAAAACAGAATAATATATAACTCCGCATGATCATGCAAAACTCCGAGCAGATTCAACAAGAACAGTACATGCAAAAGAAGAAACACATTGCCACTATAATAAACAAAAGAAAACCAAAAAAAAAAAGAAGAAGAAATTAAAATTAAAATCGCCTTAAATAGAAGCTAAATTCTTGTACTATAACATTGTAAAAAGGAGGGAATAACACCTTCCCTAAAAGGAAACTTTCGTAAGTTCAGAAGAGTCGTTTCCGTCACAGCACTTGCAGAGAGTTCGAAGCCACGGAGAAGAAGAGAAGGAAAGTAGAGAACTGTTTGGATTCTAAAATAAAACGAGGGGGAATAAAAGGATTATTCAGTATCGAGAGATACGAGACCGTGAAGACAGCGCAAAAAAAGAAAAGTAAAAACAAAAAAAGGAGAACGGAAGTCCGAGGAACAATGTCAGAGCGCCGTCGTTCGGGTTCAACTAACGAAGACAGGCGTAGCTAAGTAGGAAGACCTCTGCAGCGACATGGTCTGTGCGACGTCGGATATGTACACTTCGTTTTCACCTTAATTACGGCATTACCCTAATTGACTAATATTAGGACTCTTGGTGATGCAAGCTGCTTTTTATTCTTCTGTTTTTTTTTTTTTTTTTTTTGATGAAAAGCTGCTTTCTATTTTAAGGACTAAAATCTATCCCACCTTCCCTTTAAATTTAGGGCTGTCACGAGCCGAGCTAATTCGGCTTGAGCTCGAGTCAGACTCGTGAGTCAAGTTTGGGTCCAAAAGAAAATTTATTGTATTAACCAGCTTTGAATTGAGTTTGGTTAGGGTAGACTCAATTAAAATGTGGCTTGATATATATATATATATATATATATATATATATATATATATATATATATATATGACATTATATGTTTATATTTTTATATTTTATATTTTGTATTATATAAAATATTAATATATTATATTATATATAATAATAATCATTAATTATAATATTAATATATTTGTACTATTCTAAGAATTTTTTTACCAACCGAACCAAAGGAATTTACGAAAATAGAATCCAATGCTGTGAATACAAAATCTAAAGCAATGAAATATTTTTGTGATTCTATAATCCAAGGGTAAATTTGTAATAACAAAATAAAGGTATTATCATAATTAAAAATATAAGACCCGGCCTAAGAGTCAAAAGGTCAAAGAGAAAGAAGATCAAATTACAAAATCAAGCTTTTATGAACCGAACTTAAGTCTAAAATATTTTAACAAACTTGAGCAGCGGTTCAATATATAAAATTTTAACGAGCTTGAACTAAGCCTGAGCTCTGCTCAAGGTTACGAGCCCAAACCAAGCTGGGCGAAGCTCGGTTGGACTCGATTAGTTTACGAGCCTAAAAGGAAATATTTTTGTGATTCTTTCATAATTTAAAGATAAATTTGTAATAACAAAATAAAGATATTATCGTAATTTAAGTAGAAGATCTGGTGTATAAGTTAAAAGGTAAAAGAGTAAGTGGGTCAAAACTCAAAAGTGAAAGTCCTTTTCTTTGACGGTTGAGTTTTGAAGAGGAGGTGAAGATAGAGAGACTGACATAACCTGATTGACCATTAACGGGTCTTTTACACTTTATGACGCTAGTCTACTGCTGGGGGCGCTTTATGTCTGTAGGGTACTTTGGACACGTGGCACGCATGCAGAAGATCATAGATGATCAATAAGATACGGTCTATTGTATGGAATCGGATGGTCAATTCGGTGGACCGAACTTTAGGTCAAGTCGGTCTCACCCAGATTAGACCAACTTTAGCTACGTTTTTTTTTAATTTATTTGTTTTGGTCTTAACCACGTGGTATCTCCACATCCAGATAGGTGTAAGACTAATCCACGTTCGGGGCAGAAACATTAAAGGTAAACGCCTGATTTCGGGTGATTTTAGTGGGATTCGAATTCCAGACTTATCTCCAAATATGCCCATTAGAAGCCAGGTTGTTTCCACACATCGGTGGTTAAATTTTAGCCATACCTTCTTCAACAAAGTTTCCAATAAAGTAAAGAGTAAATTACATTTACATCCCCTTAGGCTCGGTATAATGGTAAGAACTAACCTTTAAACTTTGGCCATTACAATTAATATCTTTATTGGGATAAATTAGAAGGGGTTAATCTGTAACAAAAATTGATCATTTGACTATAAACCCCTTTATCATTTGTTACGTTTAAGCATGATAAAAGGATAGCAAAGTAAATTATTAATTTATTTTATAATTATAAAATATAGATGAGTTTTTAATTATAAAATATAGATAAAGTTTTCACAATTTTCATTGTTACAAAACCTCCTGCTTTTTCCATATAAAAACCAATTTTGTTCTTAAGATCATTAAATAAGGTATTTTAGTCCATAAAATATGTTGTTATAAGCAAAAATAAATAAATATTTCGTTATTTCACTGATTGTTATTAACATAGGGGTTTTTGTTGTAACATACTTTTAAACTGCATGGAAGGTGTTTGTGATGATCAAGGTTTGAGGGGTATTTGTTGTTATTATGTCAAATTTATGGGGTGTAAATGTAATTTTTGATTCCCTCAGTCTTGGTTAATGAAGAAATTTATTGGTCACCTGCACCCTCAATTTCAATTAAGGAAAAGATTTTATTAGTCACCTCCTTATTGTAATATATGGGATTAAAAATTAATGTGAAATATGGTATGATTATAATCAAATATATAATGTTGGATATCTCTTATTTAGGTAAGAGATGTAAAGTGTGTCCTAGTTAAGCTTATTTGATTATCTTTTATTCATTCCAAATAAAGCTTGTATACCACTTGATCAAATAATTGGAGTCACCATTTTTCAAATTTGGGTGTGAATAATCACCCATGAATATAAAGGTATTATCACAAGCTAATCCAAAAATGTCTCATGAAATAATCTACCATAGAAATTAGTGGTGTCAATGGGTCAGATTTGGGTCGGACTATGCTTAATCCCAACCCAGTCCTATCATGAAAAAAATAAGTCCTAGCCCACCCAAAGCATGCCCACGACCCTATCTTTGGATCCCAAACCCGACCTTTTGAGTGGTTGTGTTTGGGCCCTATCATTTAAAACCACAAGATTAAGGTTTGCATGTCTAAACCATATAAAAAAAAAGGAAAGCGAACATACAACACATTAATAATGGTGCATATGTCATGGTAACCACAAAAATGAAAAGAAAAAAAAAAACAGCAAAATGCACAAAATAATAAGGAAAAATTACATATAAGCCTTACTTTACAGCTTTATCTTCTTTTTAGTCCTCTATAATTTTGCCACCTACTTATCCATCTTACTTTACAATTTATTTGTCATTTCAGTCCTATAATAATACCAACTAGGATAAAATAATATTCTAAAATCAAAAATTAAAATTAAAAACTTATAAAAGTATCCACCCCTACAACCACCACCACCACCTCCCACCGCTATCGCCCACCACGACCCCAATCCCACCACCATCACCACATCACTACCACCATCCCACCACCAGCACCCTCACCCCACGACCACCACCGCCGACCCCTACCACCACCGCCGCCACCACTACCACCATGGTTGTGGTGGTGATGGTGGGGTGAGGGTGGTCGTAGGGGTTTGGGGTGGAGGTGGGGGTGGGGGTGGGGGTGGTGCTGATGGTGGTGGTAGGGGTGGGTGGTGGCGGGTTTGGGGTGGTGGTGGTTGTGGGATGAGTGTGGCGGTGATGGTGATGGGATGATGAGAGTGTCTTTGTTGGTTTTAATAAAGGTATTTGGATACTTTTTTAAGTTTTAATTTTAATTTTTTGTTTGTAGAATATTACTTTATCCTAGTTGGCATGGTTATAGGACCGAAACGGCAAATAAATTGTAAAGTAGGAAGAATAAGTAGGTAGCAAAATTATAGAGGACCAAAAAGAAGATTAAACTGTAAAGTAAGGCTTTTGTGTAATTTTCCCAAATAATAATTCTATTTGACTAAGAATTTCTTATTTAATGGAACAAAGGTGATAGATCCCGGTTTGAGTTAGGATTTCGGATAACCTGACCCAACCGAAAACCCAAACCGAATTAACCTAATTAATA
>JAUPMG010169024.1:0-10639 GCA_031762675.1 Pachysandra terminalis
TTAGTGTTAAGTCTTGTTTGGCTGTACAATTTAATCCATTAATCCTGGTCTTAGTTAGGTTTGTAAATCTTAGCCAACAATCCTACTTCCTTTACTATAATTTATAACATTAGTTTAATGATAACCTTAGGTTAGTTTCTAGATGTTGTGATTTAATTTACCATTTTACCCTTTATGTAAATGTTCTTTTTAATCTGAATTTTTCTGGTCTTTACATTAGTACCCTATACCTTGCATGGGATTAGATTACACGTAACACCGTTGACTTATTATTTACCATTGTCGTCCCATGGTTAGACTATATCTTTTCTCCCAAGGTGAGGGATATATCCTGTGTGGTAATCCCAAATGACTTGTGGAAAGATGAAAGGTGAGGGAAAGTTCACAATGTGATGCCCCATATCTGAATCATATACCCTTCTATTATTTGTTTAATATGTAAGATTCCTTGTGAATAGTTCACATTTGTAAAACCTTAGAGTATTACCCTTGATTACAAATAAGTGAGGGAATTGTTCCCTCTAGGTCGAAGCCCCATAAAACCATGATGTACACATGGAATATCTTAACTTGAGAATGGCCCTGTATGGGAGGGATGGTTCGAGAAGGCGTCTTGCTCAAGGAATGGTCGATCATGTGGGCACTTACAATATTCGCATACTTAACTGCACCCTCACATTACATATTGTGTTGATATTATTGTGAGCATTTTGTGTATAAAACACTTTATCTAATTTGCATATAAATAGAATTGGACTATTGATGTTGACTATTGATTTATATACCATTGTATGATTGGGAGAGAATACATAATGCCTGATTGTTGTTCATACTCATCATTTTTACAGAATATGCTAATATTATCTATTATATTGTTTGTATTCCATAACATTGGGATATGAGTAAATACCTTTCATTGAAGGACTACTCATCCGGGCTTTCCAGCTTATGTTTGTTGATTTTTATTTTTCAGGATTGAAGATTAGCATACGAAGGAGAGCTTTGGAAGGGATTAGAATCAAAGAATAGTGGACAGGTTTTTGTGTTTGAATTAGATGTAGATTTCATTAATCAGTTGTAATAAATACTAGAACTGCATATCTTACTTAAGTATTTAATAGAACTATTGATTTTAGTTCCTCTTATGTTTTGATTATTGCTTTCCACTCCTATTGTGTTTGGGGTGAGATTTACATACTGAACCTTTGGGTATCCCAAGGATCCCATATGGTTTTGGATGTGACACTATGGGTATGAGGTTAGATTTTAGCACAGCATTTCACCTACAGACGGATGGTCAGACCGAGAGGGTTAACCAATTTCTTGAGGGCATATTGTTTCTGGAGGACATGTTGCGTGCATGCGTGATGGATTTTTGTGGTAGTTGGGGAGAACATCTACCTTTATTAGAGTTATCTTACAACGATAGCTTTCATGCGAGTATAGGCATGGCACCTTTTGAAGCTTTGTACGGACGCCCGTGTCGTTCACCCATGTGTTGGGCTGAAGTGGGCGAGGATAGCATTCTTGGACCCCGAGCTTGTGCAACAGAGTACAAAGAAAGTGAAGTCCATTCGGGAATGATTGAGGACAACACAGAGTAGGCAAAAGAGCTACGTGGACAAGAGATGTCAAGACTTTAGAGTTTTTTGTTGGAGACTGAGTGTTTCTCAAGGTTTCACCATTGAAAGGCGTAATGCGATTCAGCAAGAAAGGGAAGCTAGCTCCACGTTTCATTAGACCAATTGAAATACTCGAGCGGATCGAACGTGTTGCATACTGAGTATCCTTACCACCACAGTTATCAGCCATTTATGATTTATTTAATGTATCACTCCTATGGAAATACAAGCCAGATCCTTCTTATGTTCTAGATTGGACGCAGTTGCAACTTCAAGAAGATGTGACCTATGTTGAAAATATGATGTGGATCTTAGACCGAAAAGTGCAAGTGTTGCGAATGAAGACTATACCATTAGTGAAGATCTAGTGGGGACATCATGATGCGATGGAAGACTCTTGGAAGCGAGAGTCGGAGATTCGGGGGCATTATCCACATTTTTTCATGGATTGAGGTACTCAATTTCAGGGACCAAATTCTTTTAAGGGAGGTAGGTTGTAAGGACCTAAATCCACTAAAAGTTGCCCACATTTAATGATTTGATTTGATATGATTTAATGTTATTTTTTTATATTTATTTAGCATATATAGTATGATTGATTTACATTATAAGGTTCTGTGTAATATAAATATAAGGGTATGGGGTTACTTTGATAATATGAAGAGTTAGGGGCTGATAGGATTATAAAATTCAATCAAGCTCGTTGGCGCGCGATCAGCGTGCATGCTAATTGTGCAAGAGCACGGTTATAGAAGGGAGAATGGATATGGTAGGAATGAGGTTTAAAGGGGAGAAGGATTCCATTCTCACCCTCATTCTTGCTTTGAATTCAGATCTGAGATTAGAGAGAGATTTAGAAGAGAGAAGAGAAGAAAAGAAAGCCTTGGTCGAGTCTGAAGTGGTGGAGCATCCTCTTGTTGCAGCTGATGTTTGAAGGAGAAGAAACACCTACGAGAAGCTTTTCCCAACCACAAAAGACTCACAGGTAAGTTGCTGGAACATGTATAGTGTTCTTTTCTGATTTGTGTTTTGGCTGTGTTTATCAATGATATGTATTGGAATCCTCATTAAAAATATGTTTTGAATGATGTGTTTAATATATGAAGATATTTTGATGTTGAGGACTTATTTATATCTTGTTTGGACTTGATTCAGAACCCAAGAGTTCGGATCTCGAAACCCTAGAAAACCCAAGAAAATTACCAGAATACGAAGTTGTTCGGTAGAGTTGGTCCACCGACACAGACCTGAAATCAGTTTATTTTGGGTGTTCGGTGGGCTTCAGTACACCGACCACTCCACCGACTACTCCACCGAACACCTGAGAATTCACAGTCCACCGACCACTCCACTGACAGAGATTGGATTTTAGTACATTTTGGCTATTCAGTAGGGTTTCTCCACCGAAGACCCTGTGAGTTGCACAGTGGTGTGTCATTTTGAGGATGACCTAGGTGGATAATGTGGGGCCTAGGCCATTGATTGAGATTGGATTCCAGAAACATGATTTGACCTAAAGGCATCTAGCCTACTTGCGGGGAGTTAATCTTGGTGTTCCGAGGTTGTTGTGACCATCATCCCACCTTAGGTTTGATCTGGATGGACTGAGGAAGGTTGGTTAATTAGCTAAGTTGTTTGCTCTGGATGTGATAACTGATTGGAAGCTTACGATGGTTTACAATCAAATTATCTACGTGTATGGGTGTGCAGATAGTTTCTGTTTTTGATCTTCATTACATGTCCTAGTTTAATGCATTACATACTAGGCTGATGTCAAATGATAAGTGAATCGGGAGGTGGAAATCTACATAGAAACTACTGTGAAGCCTCCGGATGGGTCGACTATATACCCGTGGGGTGAAATGGCCCACTTAATCTAACTTAGGATGCCAGAGACCATCTTTTATAGGTTTGCTAGTCCTCAAGTATGGTACACTCCTAAATTAGCCATATTATAGCCTTCATCCTATGGGTTAGCGCTAGGAACGAAGAGGGGACTTCCGGCAGTTCCTTGAACCATGTCCTAAATCGGTTATTATTGTTGAGAAGCTTCATGTGAAGTCCACTTATCAGGATGTGTTAGTCTAGTACATTCACTGTGCATTCATTTCATTATTTGTGTGTTGTTTCTCATCGCATCCATCATAGGACATGTGGTTGACTCATTCTTCTCATTTCATCTCACACTAAAATACTCACTGATATTATTTTGTTACTGCTATATTAACCTTGTGATTTGATCTCCATAAGAAGACAGGTGACTTTCATGCTTCTTTCTGGGCATCATAGGCTCACGCAACTTTTCATGTGTTACAGGATGGGAGGAGTGATCATCTTAGCTGGACAATTGCTGATTGTTGGCTTGGATGCTTTCTTTTTTTCTTGTTGGCTTATACTCCCGAGGGAGTTTGACATTTTATTATTTTGATGTAATAATGGTGGTTGTTGAACTTAGTTGAGATGTTGTTGTAGACATGTGGAGATCCTGGCTCGGCTGAAGCCAAGGAATATGGTTTTAATTGGTTTATGTTCTTTTCTTTGACTTTCTGTACTAAGACTTCCGCACTCCGATTCAATGGCTTAATAAAGGTATCTATTACTTTTATTTTTGCTTGTGGTTTGGTGGCAATCCGTGGTCCAGTTTTGGATCCCGAAGTTCTCACATCGAGATCCGTGCTATCCCTCATTGGGAATCGTGCCAGGGGATCTGTGGCGTGACAGTCTATTTGCTATAATTCAGTACTTATTTGGTTTTCAGTAGTTAGTAGGGATTGATTTGAAACATTAGACTAGTATTATTTTTTTTCCGTTGTTTTCTATTTGAAGGATGTTATGTAATGGTTATTATCTTAATAAGACTACTTTTCTATAACTTAAACTTATATAATATACTTCTTTATTCAATGATTTTGGCAATGTATTGTTTATCCAGTCTCATCTGGATATGGGGTGAGAGTTACAACCTAGACTTGGGGACTCCATTGAGATTTCCAAGTTTGGCTCATGCCACCTCCCCTATTCTTTCTGGGCTCTCTCGGCAGGCTTACCGGTGTGCCGGTTCCTACCAATGGATCTCGGGACAACAGTCCTAGATCTTTCTAGGGTTTCACCAAATGCTCCATAATCAATCTCGGGCAATCCCAAGGTATGAAAATCACATCTTACCCTTTTAAAATCATGAATAAAACAAGCTAAAACAATCGTATCAACAATAAACATAAATCAAACAGAGCATCGAACATTTTGAATATCAATATGCCGTTCGGGAATGAAACAATGTCTCATGGAGAGTCATACTGAAATGTGACTTACTTTTCGTCATTGGTAGCGTGTAGAAACCTTTCCACTACCTTCTCACTTCCCCGAACATAAATCATTCTCTCGTGATCCGCACTCTAATTCAATGGTTTCCATAACAAAACTCTCACCTTCCCCTCTTCTTCACTCTTTTTCTCTCACGAGGAATCTCTCAGTTCATTCTCTCATGATGGGAAGGTGAGAGTGTTGTTTTGGAAACCTTCCCACTACCTTCTTACTTCCCCCATCCGAGACTCACACACCTTTTAAGTTCAAAATTGAAATTCGAATTATAATTACACTTATACCCCAATATGTTTCTTAATCACACATGAACCCCTAAATTTGATATTTTCATAACAGGGGACCGACCTAGTGTTCTATTTGGCTTACAGATCCCCTAAATCAAATTTTGGTAATTTCCTAACAAGTATAATAAAATCCTTATTATTATTATGAATGGTCACAGTTAAGAATTAATGGTTCAGGTCATTACATATTAGCCCCATGAGGAAGTGCAGGAGCATATGCCGGTTCTTGTCCGGTTAGAGATACACTGTTTGATGTCATAGTGGATTCTATGGGAGGAGGTCCAGAAATTTCAATGTCTTCTCTATCAATCATACCTTGAATCAAATATTTAAGGACAAAATAGTCCTTACTGGTATGACTTACCATCCGATAATATTTTGGATCATTGGTCTTATCCACATTGGAAGGCCTCTTTGGTTCAGGAAGCGTTTTGAAATTTTCTTTAAGGAGATCATCCAATATAGAATCTACATCCTCAACATCAAAGGAATATTTCTTTTCCCTTCTCTCCTTAAGGGATTGAGGAGGATCACACTTCCATTTTATTTCTTTTTGTTGGTTTTCACAAAAGTGGCCTTGGCCTCATTCTTTGTCTCATTTCTTTTGGTCTTTGTCTTGTCATTTTTAAGGCAGATGGTTTATTTTCCGCCAACCTTTGATGAGTCATTTGTCTTTCAACATTACTTCCTTTGGAAACAAGTGCATTAAATGCTTGTGTCTTGGCACTTGGTTTGATGCTGTGCCATCTTCTAATCCGGGGTGTTTGTCCTCTTTTGTATTTTGGTTCCATGTCTTGTGAAGCTGCATGTGCGTGGGGGGTTTTCTCTGTTTACCTACGTTCTTACTGTATGTCCAGCCTATTGTAGGCTTGTATTGGCTAGCCCTTTGGGATTCTTGTATTTCGTACATTCCCCCCTCCTCCCCTTTTTTCCTCTTCTTTCTACGGAACTACTTAAATTTCCAAAAACAATCTTTGTGGCTTGGCAGTACCAATGAAAGTGGCAATCTCTGGTAAGTGATTATTTGTGCACATCTAAACTACAGATTGTTTAGTAAATTTTTCTGGACATTGGAAGCTAAAATTCTGCCACCTTGTTATGAAATTAGTAACACATTCATTCACTTTTTGCTTGGTGTCTTCAAGGTAAATGATTGAAACTTTCTTCTTCGAACTGACAAATTGAGCTAGAAAATCTCGTTGCATGTCATGCCATGTAATTATTGAGCCGGGAAGCAACTATGTATACCACGTAAACGAAGCTTATTTCAGAGATTGAACAAATTACCTTATCAACAAGATATCTGTCAGAGAAGATACTCCACAAGAAGAATGAAAATGGCCAAAATGCTCTTATGGAGAGCCGTTAATTTCATCGAATTTCTCAAAGGTAGGCTTCTGATACCCTTGGGGGAATGGGATGGTATCGTAATGAACAGGTTAAGGCTTTCGATAGCCAAGAACAAGAGGTAACATAGCACCTTGGAACTCCCTAATGCCTTCCGCAATAAGGGTCCTAAAATGTGTTTGAGGTGGCATCTGTTCTTGAGTTGAGCAGCTAGCATGGTTAGCTAATCGGGCAGTAAGAGATGCTATTTCTACATCCCTTTCAACTATCTTTCACTGTAACTCTTGTAGTTGCTCTTCAATGCTACCCGTGTCTGCTACCATCACTGACATGGTTTTAGGCTTCGTTTCATCTGTTGAGCTTATATTCAGCTCTTTTCAAAACTAGTAGACAAATCATCTAGAAATTATTCTTCTTGAAAACTTTACTAATGGTCTCCATATAATGGATGTAGTGGATGGTTTTGTGAGGAAGTCACCAATGGTAGGATTACTGAACGACGATAACCTAAATCAATAGGTGACCATATCCTATCTCTAGAAGAACTAAAGAGTAAAGAAAAGGGACCATTTAGCACGGGTCGAGTAAGGCTAAAGGAAATAATGGGTCAAGGTGTTAGATATTCTCCAAACCCTATGGCTCTAATTGGGATCTTGAGTAAACCTTTTGCAATCTACCTACATACCCAAACAGGGATCAAGTCAGACATATTTCAAGGTCTGCAAATTTCGTCAGCCGTCTCCCCTTGTTGTCATTTCTGCTTCTCTCTTTCAAGGAAAGTGATCCACTAATTATAGAATTTTGGAGAAAGATAATGGAAGTTATGTTACATTAGACCGTTTCTAACGGTGCTAAAATGCTAACCTGAGGTAGTACACATTATGTACCCCAGTTTCTTAGGTGGACCAATCAAGAGTCGTTTTGATAAATTATAGGTTTGCCACTAAAAACTGTGACACGACATGTAGTTCATGACATGCCAAGAGATTAGAGATTCCTCCTATCTGTCATGCTCATGACGCCTCGATATGGGTGTTGGTGATCAGTACAAACAAGTGATAATGAAAGCAATTTAGTCTTGGCATCATCAAGACTGTCAAGTCTTGGCGCCATCGATGCTATTAGTCTTAGTACTTTCGAGGATCTCGAACCTTAGTACTTTCAAGACTATGTGACCTTCTACGTCATTGAGGTTTCCTCTAGACGGAGGCATTCCTTCTACGTCGTTAAGGTTCCCTCTAGACGGAGGCTATCAATCTTAGTACTTTTGAGGTTCTCGAACCTTAGTACCTTTGAGACTGTGTGACCTTCTACGTCGTCGAGGTTCCCTCTAGATGGAGGTATGTATCATCTTCTACATCGTTGAGACTTTCTCTAAACGGAGGTATGTATCACCTTCTATGTCGTTGAAACTCTCTCTAGACAGAGGTAATATCACCTTCTACGTCATTGAGCATTGCTCTAGACGAAGATAGTATCACCTTCAACGTCATTAAGCATCGCTCTAGATGGAGGTAGTATCTAGAGTTGGAAACATCTGACCCAACCGACCGGACCCAACCCGACTAAATGGGTTAGGGTTGACCCGTTTACTAAATGGTTTGGGTCGGGTTTAGGTTTTGTTGACCCGTTGGTAAACGGGTCAAACTCAACCCTACCTGCCTAACCCGTGTTGACCCGTTTAACCTGTTTAATGTAGTTTGTTTTTCCTCTTTAATTTTGTATTTTACTATTTTTATATTTCATAGGTTAAATTATATTTTTAATGTTAAATTAATTTTTTTACAATATTTATTAAAAATATAATGTTAAATAGGTGAAGCAAATGATTTATTATTTTATTAATTTATTAGAGTTTATTTATATTTCAGAGTTATAGAAGTGGATATGTGATGTTTAGAATGGATTTGATAACCTAGATTTGGGTTTTGAGACCCAAAGAAAACCCCAAATTTCGCGCAGATAGGCACGTTTCGGTCCACCGATGCCTCTACCGACGGAGATGTATTTTTAGGCAAAATTTGCTATTCGGTAGATCTCGGTCCACCGATGCCTCTACCGATGACCTTGAGAGTCTCAGTGACCCTTTGGTCCACCGACGCCTCTGCCGATAGAGACGTGTTTTTAGACCAATTTTACCCTTCGGCACACCTCGGTCCACCGATGCCTCTGTCGATGACCCTGTAACTTGCACAGTAAATAGGATTTTTGGGAGGATGACCTAGGTGGATGGCGTGGGGCTTCACCCGTTGTTGTTGTTGGTTTCCAGAAGCAAGACTTGACCATGGAGAGTCAATCTTGGTGTTCCGAGGTTATTGTGACCACTATTTCTATCTTAGGTTGATCCCGTTTGGTTGTGGACACTTAGTAATCTACTTGATTGTTGTGCTTATTGCGATAATGGAAGGAAGCTTGTGAATGTGTACAATCAGATTATCCGAGTGTATGGGTGCTCGGATAGTTTCTGTTGTAGGACTTCATTTGATGTCCTCGTTAATGCTTTACAAACTAGGTTGATGTCAAATGATAAGTGTACAAGGAGGTAGAAATCTACGGAGAAACAACTGCAATGCCTTCGGACTGGGTTGACTATATACCCGTGGGGTGAAAGGGCCCACTTAAACTAGGGTAGCATTCTAGAGTTCATCCAATATAGGTTCGTTAATCCTCGAGTACTGTAAACTTGCAAATTAGCCGTACTGTATAGTAGCCTTCGTGCCATGGGTTAGTGCCCGGAACAGAGAGGAGACTCCGTTAGTTCCTTGGATACGTCCTAAATCGGTTCTTGTGGTGGGAAGCATCATATGAGGTTTACTTATCAGACGATGTTAATCTTAGTACATCACATTGTGCATTCATATCATTAATTGTGTGTAATACTCATTGCATCCATCTTAGGTCATGTGAATGATTTCATCTCATCTCATTCCATCTCATTTAAACTACTCATTTGGCATTGGATTATGTTGTATTTGTTATTGGATTATAACCGTACTAACCCCTTGTGATTGATTTCTATAAGAGGACGAGTGACCATTCCATGTTTCTTACTGGGCATCATAGGCTCACACAACGTTTTATGTTGTAAGATGGGAGGAGGAGTGCTGCTCTAGCTGGATTCAATGCTGCTTGTGGACTTTGCTGATTTATTTCCTTTTCTTATTGTTAGCTTGTACTCTCGATGGAGTAGACGTTGGTTAACGATGTGATCATGTGGTGTTTGAACACATTGGATGTTATGGTTAATCTTGTTGGATGTCTGGCCAAGCTAAGGACCATACTTTGATTTTGTTAACATTTCATTTTAAGTTGGATTGTTTATGTTGTAGTACTTCCGCACTCTGATTATAGTTAAATGAAAGTAATTATTGCTTTTATTTTACTTATGTTGTGGTGGCAATCAGCGGTCCAGTTGTGGATCCTGAAGGTCTCACCATGAGATATGTGCAATCTCTCATTGGGAATCGTGTCTTATAATCTGCGGCGTCTGAGATTGGTATCAGAGCATAAGGTTTGCACAAAGTATGGTTGTTAGAGACTAGTAGCGTTAGGAATGACATGGAAACTGAAGCTAGGTGGAGAAACATAGAAGAACTACAGGATTGTGTTCTGCGTGATATTGTTTGCTGTTGTGATTATGTGAGTGTTTTATGCTAACTAGGAGGTGTATCTTGTGAGACCTAAATGGGTGTTCGAGTGTGTAGAGGGAAGGAAGGAGAAAGAACGCTAGCGTTGGAGAGAATTCAACCGCTAGAATAGGGGCTGATGCAGACCCACAGTTGGTGAGTGTTTTTTCAGATTCTTGATGATATGGCTGCTTTCCAGTGTGATGATACCTTTGCCTTTTGTCTTTTCTGCAACTCAGCTTGGTAACTCCTAGCGTTTCTGCCCTTCTTCCGATCTCGAGTTTCATGAAATTCATGTACGTCTTTTGTAATAACCCGACACCCTTATTAGAATAGTCATCCCTAAGTATTTAATTTACTTATTTTATTTATATTTATGTCATTAATTAATTAATCATTTAATGTTAAATTATAGGCCAATTAATTCATTAATTAA
>JAUPMG010169035.1:0-10639 GCA_031762675.1 Pachysandra terminalis
AAGGTTTATAATTTGAAGTAGGGCCAAGGCTCACTCTTCAATAATAGTCCATAAAATTTCCAGAAACATAAATATGAGTAACATGAACAGATTTATTAATGAAATATGGTATAAACATAAGAATGGTCAAGTCTTACTATGTGCCTACTGTGTACAGATAATAATCATCACATGTGATCTAACATGTAGTCTAAGTGTTGTGCAATTAGTTAAATTTAAACTGTATTCAAGAATTATATATAGGTTCCCACAAGATCGATCATTCCTTGAGAAAGATATCTTCTCGAACCATCCCCCCATACAGGGCCACTCACAAGTTAAGATATTCCATGTGCGCATTATAGTTCTAAGGGGTTCCGATCTAGAGGGCACAATTCCCCCACTTATTTGTGATCAAGGGCAATAACTCCAAGGAATTCCATATGAAAACTCATCAAGGAATTGTATATATAAGCAAGAAATAGGCACTCCTTTAATAATAGTCCATAGAACAAACATAGTCCCAAATGATCCATAGGTATATTGGGATTGCCAGTCCCTCAACTCCATTAATAAATAAATAATGAAAGCTTTGTTACGTACTATGATTTCAATATCACAAAAACCTCTTAAGTCTTTAAAAGTTCAGTAGTATGAACTTACATGCAAAGGGTATAGACCTATAGACCAAGTTTATGGTCATAAGGCATAAGAAGTGCAAGTGATAGGGTGCACATTACCTAAGCATTCAATTATTGTGTACAGTGTGTAATAAGTCTACCTAGCATGCTTGACATGTTAAAATCATATAAAATCAACCATATAAAAAAATCACGTTCAAACTAGCATGCAAAACAGTCCAAACAGGGTATAAGTAATTGAAATATGCATAATCAGGCATAAATAACGTCAGAATTGGTCTAATGCGATCAATATACACATGCTCACACAAGAATAAATGATTTGCATCAACTTGGCATATTTCAGCGCGGCTAGGGGTCGGCGATGTGCTTTCGGCGGCTGCTCGACGCTTTAGTCGGCGCGTCGAGTAGTCGCCGAGGCTTCTGGGTGAAATTATGGGTTTCAGGGTTTAGCTCGGTGCGTTCTCGGCTCATCGAGAATGTGGTCGTCGCCAAAACTAGGGGCGTAAAAATAGTCTAAGAGGCTCGGTGCGTCAGTCGGTGCATCGAGTTGGTCATTGGCGTGAAAATCAGAGACTGAAAATTTAACAGAGGAGGCTCAGCACATGCTCAGCTCATCGAGTACTTGTTGAGTGCTCCTCTGGGCTGGTTCGACACCTACTCGGCTCGCCGAGTACTCACCGAACAACCAATTCTAGGTAGTTTTTTTAGAATTCCGAACTGATCATACTTAATTTCAAATTTCTTCCTTAAGTAACCTTCCTTAATATTAAATTTTGAACAAAATCCAATTAAAATATTTAAGAAAGTATAGGTAAATAAATAGTTGTTAAATTCTTTTGAAAACCTTTGAAAACTAATATGATTTTGAAACTTACTTTGTATATTTAAAAAAATAAACTTTAGACACTACTTAAACCATAAAACTAATTAAATTCGAATACTTATAGTGCTGTTGTTGAGTTAGAGAAGATAATTCATCCTGTTCTTCTCCTTATTCTCCTTCTAAGCTCCAAGCTTGGTGTGTTTTTCGAAAACCAGACCAGGCCTCTTATTTATTCTAATTAGACAACTTCCTAGTTCTATTAGTATTAGTCTTTGTATTTTAATCTTGTCCCTTCATTGGGATGTCTTAGATTCTAAGCCATTAGATGAATTCCCAACTCTCCTAGTTCAGCTATGATTCTATTATTTAAATTCTAAATCCTAGCAAGTTTCTAAGTCCTATGGAAGCTTCTATTAATGTTTTAAATCTTGACCATTGATTGGGATGTCTTATATACTGCAAGATCTAAACAATTCATTCTAACTTAAGAAGTTATGATTGTGTGTGTTGCACTTAGTTTCCAAATTGTACAACCCACCAATCACAATCAATCAAAAGTCAAATAAAAGGCGACTTACTAAAATTTCAAATTAACCCCTAATTCTATTGTAATTATACTTAAGTCTTAATTTGGTTTGGGTTATTACAACAAGGCTGCGAAGTTCGAGGAAGGTTTGCGGCTCGCTATTCGATCCAGAATTGTTCCTCAACATCTGAAGACCTACGCTAAAGTCCTTAAGTGCGCTAGGCATGCGGAGTGAGACATGGACAGATCCAGAGCTTTGAGGGATTAGCCAAAATCAGATAGGAGCGACAACAGTGGCGGTGGGAGGTACCAGCCATATCACGCTAGACCAGGCCGGGCTAGGCAGCAGGGATTCTCGATGAGAGAAGACTCCACCTCGAGTTGCGGCAGCAGCAATAGCATCTGTTGTACCTGCAGCGCCAGCACGTGATGCGACACGTCAGCCCCTTCCACCTCAGGATCAGATGTTCCTTGGGAGAGACAAGACAATTGCAGCAAGGAGGGAAATCTACAGAGATTCTACAGAGCACCGAGGAGAGACGGATGACCTACAACTCAGCAGGGTAGAGTTCATGCCTTGATGGATGCCGATGTTCCCTTTGACGATAACGCTACCAATGCCGTGGTAGAAGGGACCATTCTTCTGTTTCACATTCCTGTGCTCGTGTTATTTGATTCTGGTGCATCACATTCTTTTATCTCCTCTAGTTGCATGGCTTTTTTGGGTTTACACCCTAGCACATTAAAGCATCCTTTTTGTATTGCCAACCCAGTTGGGGGTATCGCAACTCTCCATCGAGTTTGCAAAGCTTGTGTGGTGAGATTAGGCGACCTTAATCTGGAGGCAAATCTGATTGTGTTAGATATGCCCAAGTTCGAGGTTATTCTTGGAATGGATTGACTCTCAGCCTATCATGTCAGGATTAATTGTTTTGAGAAGTTAACTCTTTTTCGTCTTCCTGGAGGCCGATGCTTGACTTTCTGTGGATCGAAGAAGGATCGTTGTCAATCCGACTTCCTATTTACTATGAAAGGGGTTCAGAAGCTTTCTTTGGAGGATATCCCTGTGGTGAGAGACTTCGAATAAAAAAATGTTGGAGACTATCAATACGACTTGATAACTAATCCATCTCACATGGTCTAGAATCCCTCTTAAAACCAAGATTCCAAATCAAACCTATGTACGAATAAGAAATAATGTCAACTACAACAGCATCCCCATAAGTTACCACCAAAAATAATCTATGAAATCTGGTCTTAAAAACAGACTCCCCCCACTAAAGATCATGCCAAAACTTAACATGCAAACCCCTACCCACCCCAAAATGAAGAATAGGATAAAAGGAAGAGGCGATAACAGATATGGCCTTCCGAAGACTATGCCAATAAATTCTTGCTGTTTGATTAATTTTTCTATCATTACCACCCATCCCATATCGGCTTACATTTACCTTATACCCAGTGTTTTTAAACGTTTAGGCGTGAGGCGAGGCGTTAGACTTGGGCTTGAGGCGATGTGTAAGCCTCGAAGCGTGAGGCGTAAGCCTCGTGAGCATGTACTTTTTAATTACAAAATAATTTATTAAATATTTAATGAACCATAATACTCATGTATAAATATAAAAATGTAAAAAAATAAAAAAATGGAATAAAACGGTACAAAAATAAAAAAATAAATGAAATTTCAAATTCAACACTAAAATAATTCAAGAATCAAAAGCAATTATACTCCAATTCCATTAGTCCATTCCATCATCAAGTGAAAGAAAAGCAAATCATATGCATTACATCATCATCACCAACAATATATATGAATATTCTAAATTCTAAACCCCAAACACTACATCAATGATCAAACAAAATATCACATTAAATCATCCACAACAAAAACATAAAATTACAAGTTTGCAACTAATAAAAATTAAGTAATATTAAGTAATTAACAAAGTAAAAGAAGAAAACAGAAATAAAATAACTAAAAAACAAAAATTAGGAAGTTGCTTTCCCTGGTCCTTGATCAATTAGGAAGAAAGAGCAGAGAAAGAACAAATAGAGATTTCAAAAAAAGGAGAGATTTAAATTTTAATCTGAAAAAAAAAAATTATTTCAAAACAGATTTCAAAAAAAAAAGTTTAGGCTGTCCAAGATGAGGACGAACGAGAGAGTGAGATTTCAGGGAAAAAAAACTGTCCAAGTAGATGACAAAAGAGAGAGAGAGAGAGAGAGAGAGAGAGAGAGAGAGAGAGAGAGAGAGAGAGAGAGAGAGATTTTAAAAAAATAAAAAATAAAAACTGTCCAAGAAAAGGACGAACGAGAGAGAGAGAGAGATTTCAGAAAAAAAAAAAAGTGGCCAAGAAGAGGACGAATGAGAGAGAAAAACCTGTCCAAAAAAAGGATGAACCAAAGAGTGAGATTTCAGAAAAAAATACTGTCCATAAGAGAGAGAGAGAGAGAGAGAGAGAGAGAGAATAAATGATTTAAATAAAAAATACCTAAGTTTTTGGATATTGAATCTCAGTCGTTGTTCGAGTGTCTTCTTCCTTCCTTGGGTTTGGTCATTGAAGTTGAACCTAAAGTTCTTTTTTCTTCTCCAAAAATAATGATAACTTGAAAAATACCACTTAAGTCTTTAGATTTTGGAGAATTCTACAATGCCGACCTCGGCATCGTACCAACCATTCTTAACGGTTGAGGATGTCGTTGTTCGAGTTCTTCCTTCTTTGGGTTTGGTCATTGAAGTTGAACCCTAGAGTTCTTTTTTCTTCTCCAAAGTTAATAATAACTTGAAAATGACAACTTAGACTTTGGAGAATTCTACAATGCCGACCTCGGCATAGTACCAACCATTCTTAACGGTTGAGATTTTACATGTAAAAAAAATTGATGGCTTAGATAGAGTTTTCTACTATGCAAATGAGAAAATGTTGGTACCGTAGACTAAATCTTAGACTTTAAGTCTTAAACAAATTAAAAAAATGTTTTTTTTTTCTCAGCACTTTCTAGATGTCCATAAGGCGCACGCCTCATATGTAAGGCGCCTAAAATAGCGTGAAGCGTATGCGTCGAGAGCGCTATGCGCCTTGTGGCATTTTTTCAACGCCACGCCTTGAGGTGCGCCTTTTAAAACACTGCTTATACCAAAGTGCATCATTATCCATGCCAAACCACCATAACCATTTTCCAAGAAGAACTGAATTTCGAAGTCTACGACACGTATTGAGAGTCATACATGCATATGACTGACTCTCCCCTTTCTCTTTCAATGTCTTTACTCACTTAGTCTTTCAGCTTTGAATTCTCTAGATTAGATTTTACTGGAGGATTAACTTTGCTATTTATTGGGGAATTATCCTCTTAAATCAAGACAAGTGTCATTCAGTCAACTGTCCAAAGAGGTGCTTTTAAAATATCCCCATGCATTGAAAATATATCTTAAAGGCTGTGTGTATTTCAACACGCCTAAGTTATTTCCAAAAAGTAGGGTGAGTCACTTGAATATGTAAACTTGCTCTGTGATAGGTTGCATTAGATATAGAAGATCAAGGATCGAATGACACGTGTAACATGCATAAAGATCTGAAAAGCGTCGTTTTCATTCTTGCCGCCATAGCAGATAAGACAAAACCCCTTTAGAAAGTTATACAACAGATATTATAAGTAGCTGAGGTGTTATCACTTGTTGTTCATTTTGAGGAATCTATCCCAATCAATTTTAAAGTAAAGGAGTTGCTTAAACAACATAATACCTTTCTGGGCTTCATTCATCTCGAAGGAACTCCTTTTGACGGCTGTTTATCTTTCTTCGAAGGAAATCAAAATAACCTATATACTTACAAACTAACCAACATATTCTCGAATTACCCATATAGAGACCTAGAAGTTAAGTTTCTCAGCAGGCAATTCATTTTCATAATCAATAGTCCCCATAAGGATGAGTTATCTTGGAATCCTTCAAGGTTTATAGTTCAAGCAACTAATTCGAGTGCCTTCAATTCGAACTTAGTGAAATCAGAAGCAAATATGTTTCCTTACAAACTCCTTTAGGGTAAAGTGTGAGAAAGTCTCTCAAAGTATGTAGGAAGTCATCTTCAGGAACTATTTCCTGGAGATGGTGTAAATTTGACTTTGAAGCTCTTTTCACTAGGGATTGCTTCCGAAGTCAAGGTATACTATGCAAAATGTTATCCGAAGCCAATTCCTAAGGATAAATAAGAGTGACTTCGAACTTTACTTCACAATTTTAATGAATCTAAGAGTGCAATGAGGGTGATAAACTCATATCTTTGTCCTTCGAAGGGGAAAAAATCCTTAGTCTCTTCGAGGGTGACTAACTTCGAGTTCACCATCTGGAGGTGGTTAGCCTTCGAGTCGAACTTTAGTAGGAGACTAGGAGGAAGTGGTCCTTCAAAGTCTAGGGATATGATCCGAGGGTGACTTTTGAGTTAGAAGGCATAAAATATGCCCTCGAAGGCCTCTCCCAAGGGATTACCTTTGAAGCATGAAACAAGGCAATAAAATCACTTGAAGTCTCTTCTTGGGAATGCGTAAGTGTAACTTCGAGGTCTTATTTGAAGTTTCATATGTTTGAAGAGTCTATTAGGGGTAGCATACCCTTACCTCTATCCTTTGAGAAGGGTAGTGTCCTGCCTTGTAAGGAATACAGATCCTTAGTCCTTCGGTCATTTCGGGGGTAGTTAACCTGCGCCTTTTGAACCTTGGACACGTGGCGTTGTTCAATGTAATGAACCGTTTTTCTGGAGGTTGCTTCTTAAAGAAGTTTTCCTTTTCAAAGAAAAGGATGGTCAAATATCTTTGAGCCGTTTCAAAAATCACCTTTTTACCAAATGGTCTAATCAACGTGCAGTTGTTGTTGACAGCTGACACGTGTAAAGCGATGGGGTGGCACGCAACTGCTTTATTAAATAATTCAGTGCATGCGGCCATACACAATAAATGAATACGCACACGCCTAAGATAACACCACGTGTTTAATGGAATTAATTAGGCCGCCTGATCACCAATATTACTCTTACCTTGAAATTTTTCTACAAATTTTTTATGGGAAATATCATGAAATAGTAAAATTTAGCTAAACGTTTCCCTCAAAATTTCGTTGCTCCAATGGTGCGAAGTTTCTCTTATAGTTGAAATTTAAAACCATGAGCGGGACAATAATTGATAGTTCTAGAACCATTGCATGTTCCTAAAAGACCATGACAGAGTATTTCTATGGATTTCATATTTTCTTTTCCAAAAGTGGGGAAGTCTAGCTTTATAATTATTGTGGTGGATCGCTTTTGAAATAGGAAACATTTATTTTCGCTTCTAGACATTTCTAAGAAGAAGAGACGATCTACTTGCTTTCGAAGCATGTGGTGAAGTATTAGGGGGTGAAGAATTGAGGGATGGTTCAAAACATTATCAGTGGCAGATTCTACGATCACAAGACAGTCTTGGACCGATCTATTCAAGCTACTTGGGACTTAGTTAGACTTCTCAACTACTAATCATCATCAAATCAATGGCCAAACCGATCGTTTCAACTCATTGTGTTTCAACTCCTCTTTACATCAGTTTCAGTGTATACAATATCGACGACATGTCACCAATTTGGATATTGGTGACACGAAACCAGGGTGTAAGTCGTTTTACCTTGGTTTGGGCGACATGTCGGTGACATGTCAATTGTCAGCGACATTGGGGAAAAAAATTCAAATTTTTTTCGATATTTTCCCCATGTGCATCATGGGCGATATGTTGGGGACAAAGGGGAAAATTTTCAATTTGTTTTTGAAAATTTTTAAAAAATTAAAAATATTGTTGGACATTTTTTCTTCTTCCATTTTTTATGTATTTAGACACTACTTAGGGTTGTTTAAACCTTTGGGGAAAAACCCATCAAAAACCCCACATTTCCCCAAATTGCCCCATCATTTCTCCCCGTATTTCTTTTTCCCCCCTCATAGATATGGCACTTGATTTCTAGTTTTATATATCTTTTAGTTTGAGTTCCATTCACTTTTAGTCTGGCTTAATTAGATGTAGCACCTTTTTTTACACGTTACAGACCCGACAGCCATGGTCTAAAATTTTGTATCAAGGTAGCATATCTGTCGGCCCGAAAATGGATACGTATCGAGTATCGAAACAAAGATGCATGGATACGCTGTAAAAATAATGGATACGGTGGATACGTAAGGAAAACGGTAGATACATAAAATGATACATATTTTTATCAAAGATAAGGTCGAACTATGATAAATTAACTGTTTTTGATATGATTCACATACGCAGACAATATTTATTAACTTAGAAGCCAACCATTACTCGCGATGGCATATGAAAACTGAATAAAAACCTCAATAAGTGTAAAGGAAAGTTATAATATATCAAATCAACTAAAATAACATACAGAAACCATAAATATCTCATGGAATGATATATTATACATGTATGTATGTATATTAACTAAATTAAAAATTCATAATATTTTTTTAAGCTAAGTTTTTTATTTTTAAGAAACAAATCATGCATACAAAGCTAATTTACATTGAGTTGTTGTGAGACTGTGTTTTTTAATTGTTAAATAACAAATATAAAATAAAAATATATGCTCAATTTATAGGACTAATAGACTATATTTTTAAATAAAATATGTAGTTCATACACTTAATTTACTTATATTGTACATTAAATAACTTTTATATGTAAAATGAATTATATATATAATATTAATTCATATATGTCTGTAAAATATTATTATGTGAAATGTTTATATTTGTATGTATAATAACATAAATTTATAATATATATATATATATATATAATATACATATAAATAGCATAAATTAATATATAAATAGAAATTATTTAATTGGTTAAACTATATATGTAAGATATTATGCATTCGGTACACTAGCAGTGTACCGAATGATATCCTTTTGTTTTAGCTTTTAAGGGATTCTTTTAAGTTGTTTTGAACTTCAGTCTTCAAGTCGGTGAAGAGTCGAGAACTGAGGAGAAGAAAGAAGAAGATGATGAGGAGAAGAAGAAGAAGAAGAAGAGGAGCAGCCACAGCAGCAGGAACAACAACAGCAGGTACCCCTCATCTCTCTCTCTCTCTCTCTCTCTCTCTCTCTCTCCTCTTCTCTTCTCTTCTTCTGTGCTGTGCTGTGCTGTGAATCTGTTTTTGTCTTTGTTTTTAGTCTCTCTCTCTCTCTCTCTCTCTCTCTCTCTCTCTCTCTCTCTATATCTCATCTTTTCCCTCTGTTTATTTTTTAAATTATATTTATAGACTGTATCTAGCGATATAGTCGATACATCTATATTTATCACGCCGTATCGGTCGATACATGTGTTGTATCGACCGATACGGTGCCTTTTTTTATCATATCGTATCGTACAAGTGAGTATTGTATCGAGACCCTCGATACACGATACATGTAAGTTAACTTCCCTCGAGTAATGACTTTTAATGTGCAGGCATTTGTTTTTTTGCATTTTTTGATGTATTTGGGTGCATTTAGGCCATAACTAGACATGTTTAACATTCAGGGAAAAAATTTATGAAAAACCCATGGCATCCCCACATTTGCCCTTTTATACACCATGTCACCAATGCCACCTGGTAACATGCCAGGCGGCATCGACAAGGCGGACCTTGATCAGTTTGGGGTGCATTAGGTGATGCCACAACATATAAAGGCACTCTTAATGCAGTGGAGCTATCCAGGGTGGGGGAAGGAGAGGCCGAATGATGTACAAGGCACTATTCATAGCGATTTTTGGGGGATTTTGGAAGAAAGAAATAGGAAGATTTTTTAGGATAGAGCGAGTAGTACACAGACCATCATTCATTCAATTACTTTTCTAGTGGCCGCATGGATGTCATTGCTGCCAGAGTTTAAAGGCATTCCAATGTCAGATATCTCGAGGGTTGGAGCATTGTAGCTTGCACGTCACCATGGGGGTCAATCCTTAGGCCCGAATGGGCTCCTCCGAGTCTTGGGGTAGTCAAACTGAACTTTGATGGTTCTTCAGTTGGAAAACCTGGGCCTTCTAGTGTATGGGTGTTTAGAGATCATAATGGTCATATTCTAGGCGTATTCTCGGGCCCTTATGGCGAGGGATATTCATCTTGGGCTGAACTATATGCTTTACTGACATGCCTGAAAGAGACCAAGGACATGGGCATTGACACTTCGAAGGTAGAGGGAGGCTCTACTTCAGTAATCTCATGGATGGGGGGCATAGGCACATGCCCGTAGAAATTCTCATCAGGTCCGTTCTACACGCTATCTTGACAGTGTTCTGAATGCCTCATTCATACACGTGCCTAGAGGAATAAACAACATTGCAAATAGACTAGTGAGGCGAGGAATGAACCATATTGAGCTTTTTTCAAGATGGACGTCCGAGGAGATAATCCAAGAGATGGGATGAGTACCTGTTTGTGTGGAGAGTTCCCATTGCTATTAGTACAATTCCTTATTCTATTGTTTGTATATAGTGTTGGCAATGTCCACCTTGGACATTTTTAGTTGTATTCATGGTTCAAAATATCGTATCGAGGTAGCGTATCGATCGGCCCGAAAATGGATACGTATCGAGTATCGACACGGATACGCATGGATACGCTGTAAAAATCATGGATACGGTGGATACGCA
>JAUPMG010169054.1:0-10639 GCA_031762675.1 Pachysandra terminalis
ATCCTACAATATAGTGCAGTTGGAAACTAATTCCTAAAACTAAGGAACAACAAGTTTGAATGAGATCTGATATTGAACAAGTTAGTCGATGTTACAACACGCCATAACAGTCCTCTAATAGTCTACACCAAGGTCATGGGATTAACTTGTGGGACCTACCTCTCTGTTGGCTAATCGTTAAGATGTAGCTACGTGACGATCGTGGAAACTCTGATGAAAATAATTACCACGTGGCATAACACAGTTGTCCGATGCCCATCACCCCACTCTCTCTCTCTCTAGTTTGTCGTCTACAACAGTCATGGGAATAACTTGTGGGATCTACATCTCTTTTGTCTAATCGTTAAGATGTAGGTACGTGGCGATCGTTGAAACTCTGATGGAAAATCTCCTCCTAAAAGAAAAATTAATATAAAGAAATCCGCTAATAGCTGAAAGGGATATTCTGGCAATATACTCTTTCCACGTTTAAATCACGCAACCTTCACTGCTTCACTACACGACACAGTTTTGAAGACACTCAACGGGGTAAACCGAAAGACTCCGTTTACGTATGGAATTGTATTTCGAATTCTTTTTTCTTTTTCTTTATATTATATTAATTCCATTTACACCCTTTATATTTCTGATAATTACAAATACATTTTTTGTGTTTTTTAATTTTTAACTTACACCTCCTATACTAACGTCGGGTTAATAGTGTTAACAAAGCACACATTTTTAATCCCGCCGTAAAAATTATGTTTAAATGAAAAAAAAAAAATTTATAAGATAAAATTATCCTTTTTTTTTAATATTTCACTTACACCATTGTCATTAATGTCTAATTAATGACGTTAAAAAAAGCACATTAATTTACCCTTTTAACCCTACCATAATAATTATAATTAAACAAGAGAAAACTAATTTTTATAAGAAAAAATCATCTTCTATTGTTTTGATCTTTGAAATTATTTTTATCCCTCAATAGACTAATAAAGTAATATAAATCTGATTAAAATTCTATCGAGTAAGCATTGTTATTTTTTTTTTTTTTTTTTAATATTTAAGTATCTAACTTTAGTTCAAATATAATACAATTCATAAATTTATGAATGAGATAAGCACTTTCCGTTAGTTGATAAGATAAAAAATTAATGGAGTGGTGGTTTACAACGTAATACAAATCTCAAAAGGTGTAAGTGGAGTTAACCCTTTTTTTTGGGTACACTGTCCACGTGTTAAACCAATTTCTTGCTAATTGATGTGTTCAAATTTGATTGGTTGCACGAAATGAGTCCCAGTTCTGGCACAAAGAAGATGACAGCTGGCGTTTGCATATAATTTAAGAGCTCGGTATGCACCGGATGTTGGCTTTAAATTAGGGTTTGTTGGCTTTCACGGATCCTAGCTTAAGAAGCAACTAAAATAGTCGATTCGTTCTGAAAAAGTTGATAAAAGCCATCTGTCATCTGTGTCCTTAAAAAAATAGAGAGTATAATGGCCAGACAAATATCATAGTTCTGGATCTCATGAGTTTCTGAAAGCCATGTATATACAGATGACACGTGGATAGCTATAATACAGCGAAAACCTCTATGCTTTATAACTGGAGATTCTAGCTCTATCACGAGTTGTTGAACTGTAATTTGAATGATTTATTATTGAAAAAAAAACGAAGCTGTTTGGACTTTTGAATTTGCAGGCAGGAAGAAAAGCGCGGAATTTGGATCGGCTTCGCTATATTCTTGCTTGGCGTGGAGTGCTGGTCTAATTTTAAAGCCATAACGCTTAGAGGCGACGGCTTTTTCTGGTTGGGCCGCCTAGAAAGGATTGTGAATAGGTTCTTTTGCCACCTGGCAAATGGAGTTCATAGAGAAGATAAAAAAATTAGAGTCGTGATCCAGCGAATCTCGTTCCGCAACACTGGTAGCGGAACTCTGACGTGGCATCTTCGGATTGGATTCTCGTCATATACTCCTACGCAGCATTTAACTTTGCAATAAATCAAAGTTTTTGATTTATTATTTTACCCATGAATTGTAATTTTCTCTTGAACGACTTAAAAGTTTAGAATCAAAAGATTTGTATTCCGATTTTACCCTCTAGATTTTATCTTTTCTCTTAAATGCCTTAAAAGCAAGTCTATGACCAATGATATTTTAATTTTTTTCATTTATTTTTTGTATGAATTTTTTTTCTTTCAATAAAAAAGTTAAAAATCCTTTTCTCTATCCTATTGTAGAAATTAGGTTCGATTTCGTTTGGGTTGACATCAACCCAAGACTAAACTAACATTGATGAAGGTTAACCAAAGACAGATCGAACCGACTTGAGAATTGAACTTCCTAACCTGAAAATCGAACTCAAATTGTAGTTTTGGGTCGGTTTGAGTCGGGTTAGGTTTGGGTTAATACATTGTTTTTTATTATGTATATACATCTATATACACACACATAATTCCATTTATATCGGTTCGATATTGTTCGGTATAGAATTATATATACTAGAGTTTGGGGTTTGATTCGATTCGGTTTGATTGATCCAGGCTTCAACCCAAAACCAAACCAATCTAAATTCGATTTTATAATTTCAAAACAAAAACCGAACCAAATATCTAGAAACCCAAACCAAACCGAACTGAAATCGATTTGGATCGGTTCAGTTTCGAGTTTGACCGACCCAAGTTGCACCCCTAACTTGCATGGATGTAATCTTCTGTGAATTTGGGCTGGACACGAGGTTGAGATCTGTCCCAAGCGCGACCTACTAAAAAAGGGTGATTGACATTTCTAAGAGACCTAATGAACTTGAAACTGGCTTCTAGCTTCACCGATGATGACCTGGGATAGGTGTCAACCTCGCCCAGGCTGTCACCTGTTAAGGTAGAAGCCAATTTCATGCTCATTGGGTATCTTGGGGTTTTAAAAATGTCAGCCACCCTTTTTATTGAGTCTCGCCTAAGACATGTGTAAACTTCTTTGTAAGTTAGGGATGCAACTTGGGTCGGTTAAACCCGAAACCGAATCAATCCAAACCGATTTCAGTTCGGTTTGGTAAGGGTTTCTGGATATATGGTTTGATTTTGGTTTTGAAATTATAAAACCGAATTTAGATTGGTTTGGTTTTGGGTTCAAGTCCCGGTTAAACTGAATTGAATCAAACCCCGAACTCTAGTATACATAATTCTAAACCGAACAGTATCGAACCAATTTCAATGGAGTTATGTGCGTGTGTACACACACACATAATGTAATTCTAAAAAATAATGTATTAACCCAACCTAACCCGACTCAAATTGACCCGAAACTACAATTTGGGTTAGGTTGATTAAGGTTTAGGATTTTCCATTTCAATTCGGTTCGATTTTCGGGTTAGGAATTATAAAGTCGGTTCGATTTGATTTTTGGGTTAACCTTCACCAATGTTGGTTTAATCTTGGATTGATGTCAATCCAAACCACACCAAACCGAACCGAATTGCACTTCCTAATGTAAGTTCATGCTATGAAGAGTTTCTACAATAGGATAGTGAAAAGGAATTTTAATTTTTTATTAAAAGAAAGGAAATTCATTAATTTTTTTTTTTAAATATCATTGGTCATAACTTACTTTTAAGTTATTTAAGAGAAAAATGAGATCAGGGTAAAATCGAAATACAAATCTTTTGATTCTAAAGCTTTTAAATCGTTCGAGAGAAAGCGACAACTCAAGGGTAAAATCGTAAATCAAAGTTTTTGATTTAAAGCAAAGTTAAATGCTACGTAGGAGTCTGTAACGGAAATCAATCTGACCAAGCTACGAAGGAGTTTCGCTACTGCTGTAGCAGATTGGAGTTCGCTGGATGACGACTTAAAAATTATACTGATGATCTTATTTTTTTGTAAATTTAAATTGGGTCAATGCATGCTCATCTAGGGAGTTGTACAGGCCAAATTACCTCAGGCGTGTAGAGCTTTTCACGAGGCCGGATATAAGATAAACTCCTTTCAAAGGTCACGAAGTAGGATTAACCCTATCGGATCCTGAGGCCGGATTAAACCCCTGAGCCGAATATAAGGTAGACCATTTTCAAAGGTCACGAGGTAGGGCTAGCCCCTTACCAGATCCCGAGGCCGGATTAAACCTCCGGGTCAGATATAAGGTAGACCTCTTTCAAAGGTCACGAGGTAGGGCTAACCCCCTTACCGGATCTCCAAGCCGGATTAAACCCCTAAGCTAGATATAAGGTAGACTCCTTTCAAAGGTCACTAGGTAGGGCTAACCCTCCTACCGAATCCCAATGCCGGATTAAACCCCTAGGCCAGATATAAGATAGACCCCTTTCAAAGGTCATAAGGGCTAATTCCCCGCCAGATCCCGAGACAGGATAATACCCCTTCCCGGATATAAGGCCCCTTTCAGGAAGGTCCGACCCTCCCCTTTTAAAAACTAAGGGTATTGTTTCCTCCCGCCTAGGGGGGAGTGGGTTTCTGACAACCCAATAAACAAACGCCCAAGTATTGGGAGATAATGCTGCCTCGTCCCGGGGCACGGATTAAAAGTTAAAACGCACGTGATTCAAACTCGACCCTCTCGCTCCACAGTTCGCAATCATTGCACGACCTTTGGTCCAAACAAGAATAAAGGGGAAAGGAAAATCGAGAAACCCCTTTTTACGGAAAAAGAGCAGCAGGGATCACTCCCATTGGCCTAGGTGGACAGCGGGAACACTTGAACGATGCCTGGTTTGACTAATCTGGTGCCCGTCCACGATTTCTTAATCATTACACGACCTGTAGTCCAATCAGGGAAAGGGAAACCAAGAAACCCCTTTTGAGGGAAAGGACCGACAGGTCAATCCCATCAACGACGGAGACCCATGTGGCCGGACCCTTGATTTGACTAAATCGGCGGCTTGTTCACATTTTTGTAATCATTATAGTTTTAGACCAATCAGAAAAGAGGGGGGGAATCAAGAAACCCTTTCAGGAAAGGGGGGCCAGAGAAACTGTCCCATCAGCCCAGACGGACGACGGAAGTCCACTTAAGCGGCTGATGGGATTGGATAAAACTGCAGGTCGCACTCACAGTCTATCCCGCGGTGACAGGTATCCTCGTAGCATCTGGCATGCTCGACACTTGTCACTCGGTGATAGGTCTTGACCAGGGGAGGAAGGCTATAAATGCCTTCACTCCCCTGGAGTAAATGCCAACTTTTTCAAGAGGAGAAAAGTTACCCAGGCTTGATCTCTCTCTGAGATCGCCATTAGAGCTCTGCAGCTTTTCTGACACTTTCATGAGGTTCTTCTTCACGATCCCGACCCTCATCTTTCTGTTAACACACCATTTCAGGGAAACCTCACATCGGAACGACCACCCCGTGGTTTAGGCCGGCGTAAGACAGGTAACCGGACCGGTTCAACCCATAATTTGGTAAGCCTCCAAGTGCCAACACCTGTGCGTTTCACTAAAGCTAAGTAAACCGGCTTAGGCTACCATTTTGGGAATCAACAATACTATGGATTTACTACTTTGGCTTTTCATGTAGTGATTCAATACATAATATGTATTGAAAAGTGTCAAAATTTCAAAACCAGCTTATAATCTTTTTTTTTTTGGGTAAAGAAACGAATATTATTAAAACTAACTAAAAACACAATTAACTCCAAAGGGAGCATTCCACAAATTAATAAGACGAGGGAAAGTATGGCCAATACAATCATTATACAAACAATCAACCATAAGAGAGGTAACCCAAGTACAAGACCCAAAAGTAAGAGCAAGATTATCTAACGTGTCAGCTGTCACGTTTGCTTCCCTGTATATATGGCTGTATAACAGAAAATCAAAATTGGCGAATAGAACCTGTGCTTCCTAAATTATTCCCAATGACATCCATGCACGTCTATTTTTTCCAAAAGTTCTAAAAGAATTTGATTAGAATCTCTTTCAATGATGATTTTCCTATATCCTTGTGAAAAGCCAACCTTAATCCTTCTAAACACGCTATTTCCTCAACGATAAGCACTTCTAAACGTCAATGTCTAGCGCTATTCCACATAAAAATATATCAGCTCATTTCAACAAACCTAAAGAGAAATATTTGTGATAGCCTAAAATTTGAGAAATACTTGTTACCATTATCCCAAAACCTAAAAGAGTATCAATATAAGGGCTTGTTGTAACATACTTTCACATTTTAGAGGAGATATTTATGATGGCCAGGCCAATGTTTGAGGGGTATTAGTTATCATTACGGCAAACCTGAAGGACTGTAAATGTAATGTTGTTTCTGACTGAGACCAACTAACTTTCCAGTCACACACTATTATCTATTAAAAGACACAAATACCCCTGACAGGGATACGTATCAAACCAGAGCTTCCCGCACCTGCTCCACAACCGCTTTCGCAAGTCAGTTTAGAAGTTTGCCTCCGAATATCACACAGCTTCGTACACGCACTCACTGGGTTTGCAACAAATGTCAAAATCATCGGAATCCTCCTAACAGAACAAATACCAAACCCAACCTAATATCTTCGTGTGCTCTCCTTGTGAAACAGATATTGTGAGCTTGTGGGATCCACACAAGCGCATTTTATAACTATCCAATCATAAGAAGACACGTTTGATAATTCAGGGAGTACAATAAAATAGCGAATGTGGCTAACATTTTTCCAATTTCGTTTCTCTTTTCAATATCCTGAACCACCATAGACCATCGCTCAACCAAACGTCATTTCAGCACAAAAAAAAAAAAAAAAAAACCAAACCACATTTCTGATCTGACGCTAATGGGGCTGTCAGCCGAGCTGACTCGGCTTGTGCTCTGACTCGATTCATATGAACCGAGCTTAAGCTCTATAATTAGGTTCACTAGTCATAATTAAATCTGACCTCAATAAAAAAAACTCATTATTTTAACGAACTTGAATTGAGTTTGTATAGATTGCCTCGAATCGTATACATTCAAATACTTATATTTTATATTATATATTAATATAAACACACATGATAATATATTATATTATATATAAGAAAAAGTATTAATCATAATATTAAAGAAAAATTATACTCTGATTTCGTAAGATTTTTGACAATTACAATTAGACTTTTTTGAGATTTTTGAAACTATAATTCACTTTTTGGAAACCTTTTTATTGATAATGAGTCAATTTGGAAATTGATTTAATTCAATCATCCTTTGACACGTGGCAAGGTCAATGATGTAATTATACATGCAAAATTGTATTTTGAATATTGTTTGTAAGTATATTTCTAGGAAAGCCCATTCAGGGATAATCATCTCGAAATTAACAGTATATTTTGAAGTTCTACTTAATATAGGCCTCGAATCATATTCTCGAAAAAGAACTTTCGAAACATAAAAGCATATATAAGTTAGCTACCTCGAGAGGGCCAATTCTTCATATAAGTTAACCACCTCAAGAGGGTCAATTCGTCATATAGGTTAACCACCTCAAGAAAGTCAATTCGTCATATTTAGGTTAACCACCTCGAGAGGGTCAATTCGTCAATTTAGGTTAACCACCTCGAGATGGTCAATTCGTCAATTCAGGTTAACCACTTCGAGAGGATCAATTCGTCATCATAATATTCTATATGGGAAACTATCAGTATAATGCTATTTCGAAGTTATACCTCGAAATAGTAATCATTATGTATTTCGAGAAGATATCTTGAAATAACCAAGTAATTATCTCAAAATCATTGATATTCTGAATCATTGATGTCTTTCGGGATAATCATACGACTTTAAAATTACTCTTCGAAATAGTCATTCAAAATGATTATTTCAGAATCATTTCTTTAAAATAATTAGTATTTCGAATTATCTTTTAAAAGCAATGTATTCCTATTTCGAAGTCACCCTTCGAAATAATCACTCGAAATAGACACTATGACACTTCGAAGTCATAATGTCCTGAATTGTATTTTGTTAAGGGAATATTCCCTAACATTCAATCATTCTTCGAAGACTCTGATCTCGAAGTGACTTATTCAACATAGGGGAAATGAACATTAGACTTTCCAGAATGGAGGGTCAGAAAGATAAGTCCTATCAAGACTCTCGAAGATTTTGTAGCATTAAAGGACTTGAATTAATATAGAACAGTAACATATCACCATTCTTTATAACGTCATATTCATTAACTTAACCGAACGTTATGAAAGCATTTATTGAAACGTTACATATTGAATTAGACGTTTTGGATATTAAATATTCGAATCAAAACGCCTATTCAGCCAAACATTTTCAATCTGTTCATAAAACGTTGCAAACTGTTAGAGAATGAATCTGAGGCTTTAAAAGGAGGTTGAGGCATCAGAAAGAGGGATCTCTAGAAGAGCGGGGATCTCTGAATATTAAATATTTCTCTGAGAATTTGCAGAGCATTTGTCTTAGAAATCCTCTTTCTGAAATCAAGAAGTTCTATGTTGTCTTTCTGTACGTTCCTGACTGATCTTACCCATTTCTCCATTTGTTTATACTTCAAACAAAAGGAAACCTTTCACTGGAACGGTCTTTCTTTGATTTAGGCCAGTGAAATCAAGTATTTCGAACCTTTGATTGCTCAAACCTCAAAGTAAATTGACATTTTTTATTATTTACCGGTTTGTGCGACTTCACTAGGGAACTTGATTTGTTTCCTATCTTTTTTAGCATCAAAGATCAGTTTCAGACTATTGAAATGGCCCCAGAACTTCCTGTTAACAGCACTACTAGAGTACAAGATCTTCTTGTTGTAGATCTTGTAAATGATGTTCCTGTTGTTGACCTTGCAACTACTCTTCCAGCATCTGTGCCTTCAGCTTCGAATGCACCACCATCCAATGACAATGCTATTGTCATTTCCCTGTTGGAAAACATGGCTGTAATGCATCAGCAATTAATTTTTGTCTTAGCAAGACAGGCTACAACTGCAGCACAAGCAACATCCCAAGTCGGTTACACAACATTGCCACAACCTGCTGCAACCATCAATATTTCGAGAGAGGAACCCATCAGGCCTACTTTCGCATTTTTTTTGGTATTTTGCCTCCACAGGTAAATCTATCACCAGCAATTGCTCCACCAGCTATTCCATTACCATCTTCTACTCCTCATTTTTCCACCCTTGAGGAAATAGAATCACTTTTGAAGAAATTAAAAACTCAAGATCCTGAATGGGTCAGTAGTGATTGCTGCCCACCATATCCTATTTGATTATTGAGCAAACCCTATCCAAAGGACTATGCGAGTAAATTTATTGGTCAAAAGGGGAATGTAAGGAACACATAAATCGTTTTATTGAAGCTTTGGGGGCTCATGCCTCAAACAATGATCTTAGATTGAGGGAATTCTCGAAATCCCTTACTGACAAGGCTTACGCTTGGTATAATAACCTTAAGCCCGGATCTGTGAATACTTGGGAAGATATGACTGCTCTCTTCCACAAGAAGATTTACGTCACTGAACAAGTGTACACCGTCATCGACTTAAACAGGGAATGACAAGGTCATTTCGAGGGTCTTGTTGAATATGTTAAGCGATTTCGAGATTTGGTAATGTCATGCACTGAAACAGTGGCTAAAGACCATTCTGTTGAATACTATATTATTGGGATCCTCCCTGAATATATAATTCATTTGGAAAATTTGGGAATCGCAAGTTTCACCAAATTATATGATGTTGCTCGAAAACTCAGTGTTTCGATGCCTAGTATTTCGAGAAAGAATGAAAGAAGAAAGAATGATGAGACTAACTAGTTAAAGATAGTCCTTCTAAGAATTCAAAGAAGAATAAGAACAAGGATTCTCGAAATCTTCCACTTGAGCTAGACTATACACCGGCTCAATTCGATATTTTGTTTGACAATTGGGTAAAAGATGGTCATGTCAAACTTCCTACCCCAAAGAAAGTGTCATCAGCAAAGAATCAGAGTAATTCAAAATTCTACAAGTATCATCAATACATAGGTTATAACACTTATGATTGTTATTCCATGAGAATGTTGTATTATCTTCAAGTAAAACTTGGATAAATTGAACTGCAGCCCGGAACAAGCTGAAATATCAGAGTTTCGAAGAGAGCATGAAAGTAATTTATTTTTTGAAGAATGAACAAAATAGCTATTCAAGTGTACACTCGAAAGCTATCATTACGAGAAGCAAAGGAATGTGCTATTGCTATCTCAGATGGTATGATAATCTTTCAAATCAATATTTTTGCATCTTACTTTTATATATATGATGTGCTTGATTATGAAATTGGGGGATTATGCAACTAAGTAACTATGTATTCAAAGGAAATTATCCTTTCGAAACTAAGTATCTCTTCAAAAAATCACATAGATTGGTAGTTTACATTCGAAGCAATATAAATTCTTGTGCTTACATAAGTGATAGATTCAACTCGAAATCATATATACTCTAAGGATCTACACAAGATGGACCTTAGATATTTGAAAAGCTTACAAAAGTAAGAGAATTAACTCGAAATTATACATTCTAAGGATCTGCACAAAATGGACCTTAGATATTCGAGCGCTCATAAAAATGAGAGAATCAACTCGAAATCTTAAACATACCAAGGACCTTAAACTTTCGAAGGCTTACATATGTAGGAGAATCTCGAAAGACAAGTATCCTGAGGATCTACATGAGATGAACCTCAG
>JAUPMG010169065.1:0-24300 GCA_031762675.1 Pachysandra terminalis
TGGGAAATGTAAAGAATTTGTTAATAGTCTTTTGTTAGTGATCAAGTCCAAGTTGACTTTTGGATCATTATATATATCTATGGGAACTTGATTTCTAACCTAGAATTGTTCGATTCTTTTCCGCTGCTATATGTTGTAATTATTTGAACTATTTCATTTTAAGTTACTACGTTTGAAGATATTATTGCTTTTGTTGACCGCCACTCTCCTCTTGTGGAAGTGAAGGTCATATCTCTTGTCTCCTATATACCTTAATGTGTATATCGGATTCGGGATGTGACATAACCACATCATGGAGCCTCCACTTCATCTGCACCGCGGTCGACCTTTCACCCCGACACCACTACACTAGGAGGGGCATGACCACGGAAGCCCAGCTTGCGGCTATAGAGAGGTCCAACCTCCAGTTGAAGATTGAGATGGGAAGGAATAGAGAGGAAGTGTCCAAGCTTAGAGAAAATGTGGAGAAGGCGCTCAAATTCTTTCAGGAGATGTTCGGATGTGGCAGAGCAAGCGATGCAATGCCATCTTCAGCACCCCCACCTCTTCCTCCTCCACATGCAGGAGATGACTTTTAGATTCATATTTCCTGAGGTTATCCTTTCTTTTGTTAGCCGTCTGTGAATGGTAGAGAACTTGTTAAAGACTTATTAGAATTTATATCAGTGTAATGGTTAATTGATTCACTCTTAATACTTTCAATTTAGATATTTTAAATGAAAAGAGTCACATTAAATTGCTATGTTTGGTTAACTTAAAGGTTGATTTAAATTTCAAACCTCAGTATATTCTAAACATAAATATAGGCGTAAAATTAGTTGAGCTAGACCATTAGAGTTAATTTTGAGGACAACATTTCTTGTAAGAGGGACTCGTATCCTTAATCATGATTAATATAATATAATTATAATTAATAATAATCATTTGTAAAAGACTATGAAGAGCTGTGGATCTAATAAATAGAATTAATAATTATTGGAAATAGGATTTGGGTTTAAGGACTTGTTTGCTAATAGAGAATTAGGATCTCTTATGTAAATCATGTAAATTCTGGAGTGTAGGACTTTGGGCCCAACGCAAGAAGCTAATGGAGGCTTGGTCTTTTGGCCCATGGCTTAGGTCCAAATTTAGTTTAGTAATTTTATTATATTCAAATTTGAAGTAGATGATAAGAGAAAGTTACCTTGTAGAGATAGAGTTTAAACAAGAAATGACTCTTTGTAGGTAATCCCTTCCTATCTAAAATACAAGGATTCAAATTCAAGAGGAGGATTTGAAATTTAGGAGTGGGAGAGAGAGAGAGAGAGAGAGAGAGAGAGGCAAAAATCTGAGCACTATCAAGGAGAGATGAGGAGAAAGAGGGGAAAAGAAGAAAAGAGAAGAAGGGAAGAAAGGTTAAGGAGGAGACATTGCAAAAAGAAGGGCATCGAGGAGACCCCTAATGTTGAGAATTCTTGCAACAAAGAGGTAGGTTTTTCCTTGGTGATTATGCTAATCATTTTCATAGGAATATGATAGCTAGTAGTAGATATGATGATCTAGGATGGATTTGCATGAGAATAATAGGTTGTTAAGACGTGATGTTTGATTTGTATGTATTCGAATAGGTATGAATTGATATGTATGATATTAACTTGATTTGTATGATGATTTGATGAATTAATGTTTGATGTGATGAATATTGGTATCTATGATGTGTAGGATATTAGAGATAATAGATTTGTGATGAAAACCCTGATTCTGGATGGTTGAATGTGCTTTTTGGATTAAAATATGTTGCTACGAATTGTTGGGATTTTTAGGAAATTTTCTAGGTTGCCACGAATTTCGGTCTGACTTAGGGTCTACTGAACCATCGACCGAAAATTACAATTTGAGTCCAAATTCTCTGGACTAGCACCTAAAGTTGAGTGGGACCGAAAATGAGGAATTGGGGATTTCAGTCAACCTTAGGGTTGGCCACCGAAGCTTGTTAGCTCCCATTTTAGGTTGGTAGCTAGGTCTTGACCTAGTGAAGTTGAGTATGATGTTAATTTTGGTCAGTTGACCAATGAGAAAGGGTAAATCAGTAAAATTTGCCTAGAAGAGAGTGAAACATTGTATGTGCAAGCCCCCATAATTTATTTTAAGTTATAGAACCTTGAGACTTGAGTAAAACAACAAAAAGAGTAAAACCCAAGTGAGACCCGTAAGGACCCAACCAAACAATCCCTTAACTTACTAAAGGACTATAAATAGAACCTCATGTCTTGAGAAAACCCTAATGGATGAAAAATCTCAAGGAAGAAAATCCTAGAGCATGGGAGAGAGAGATTCAACATCAGAAAATCAAGGGGGAATAGCTTGAGCACCAAAAATCAAAGGGGATTCGTGGCTTCATCAAAATACATGTGAGTAAACTTTCAATTCCATAGGTATTTGGGAAAAAACCAAAATACCAGTCTTATTTAAAACCATTTAGTACCTAAATGTGACAATAACTAGTGGGAATCAAGCTAAACTATGTGTGAAATGTTGATGTAGAGTTTTGAAATTAGGGTTTCAACAAAAAAGATGAATAAGTAATATTGGGCAAAAACCCAATACCAGTAATATCTACAACATCATAATCCCTAAATGTTATGAGAATGAGTTAGAATCAAACTATATGGTGTAAGAGGTGTTGATGTGATAATCTAGAATTAGGGCAAGGATAAAAATAGGGTTTGTAATCTCAAATGTGGAAATTATGCATGTGTGTCATATAACTCATGTTTTGTGGATGGTTTGAAATGAATATTTGATTTGGATAAATGCTCAAGAACGTGATAAAATAGGTTTTAGAAGGTTGGGGGGGTAAGTTTTTAGGCTCATTTGGGGTTCGAGCTTACCATGTTTTTGGATTTGGATGGTTGGGAAGAAACCCAGAAATCGTGGCTCTGTCGGTTTACGGGTGAGTGAATTATTTAATTCATGGGCATTTGAGCAAAAACCCAGATATTGGCACTAGTACAATCTTCTACGACATCTTAATATGGTAATACATGTGTGGTTTAGATTATAAGAGAATACAGGTGTAAATCTAGTGTTTCATAAGTTAGGGCATGGATAAATTAGGGGATTTTGGCTCTTAATGTTTGAATCATTGTTCACTGTGTTAATAGTAGGTTTATTCATCATTAATTAATGAAATGTTATCATTAAGAACCATATTGCATGACCCCAAAATGAACCAAGTAAGAAAACTGAGAAAAAGCAAGTTGTGAGTTCGTGAGAAAATTCAGGTTTCGCGTCCGTCGGTGGACTAGTTGGCACACCTACGGGGGCCATCGACAGGGAGTGTTTTTGTCTTACACAGAGGTCCGTCGGTGGACCCATCGGCACACCGCCAAGTCCACCGACAGGGGCGCATTTGAGTGTGCACAAAGGTCCGTCGGTGGACCAATCGGCACACCGCCAAGCCCACCGACATGGGCACATTGGAGTGTGCACAGTGGCCGTCGGTGGACCCATTGGTACACCGACGAGTCCACCCACAGGGTTTGATTTTGAGAGATTTTGTGAGGCTTTGAGAGTTAGGGTGGACCACCTCCCCTGCCCAAGCCACCGACCATCCTTTGGGCTATTGTTTGACCTATACAAATTGTGTATGAGTGTGAGAGAGTAGTGAGAATCACTTTGGTTTTGGACCCACTCGAGTGGGGCCAACTTATACCTTGTAGGTGGACCAGCACCCTGTCGACTGGTCCACCAACCAGGTTTATTCTGGGATTTGAGTTGCAGTTAGTTGGAGTTGATACCTAGGATAGGTAGTATAGCTGTTTAAAGCCTTCACTTGGCCAACCAACCCTCAGTACACTAGTAGTTGACCTTGTATTCACAGTCCCCAGTGAGGACGACCATTGACTCAAGCTAGTAGGATACTAACATGTGAGGACCTGACCTTAAGTTATGAGTAAGATGTGGGGTCAGATAACCCATAATTGCCTAGAGAGAACCTCCTCAGTTAATCAACCATATCTAATAGTGGATTCCATTATGGTATAGACTGGCATACATAAGTTAAGAATACTAGTAGAAGTTGTTGAATACTTGACTAACATACGTAACATGTTCAGAAATGTAGACTTTGACCCATGCATTTGAAATGTATAACAATCAACATTGCTTATGAAGGAAGCTCATGACTAGTGAAATTGTTGTGTTAATTTATTATTGTGACTGATAAAGCTATAAGATAGTAGAATGATGTCTATGATAGTAAGATGTGTGAAACCTTGGCTTGATCAGATCACTAGACAAGTGAATGAATGCTTATATTCTAATGCTGCATTAAATATATGATGAATGATGAATGATGAATGATCACATATTGTTGCTTACTTTAATATGATGAGTAAGATGTGTGATAATGTGAGACTGGTGTGCTCCAAGGTATGTGAAACATGGAAGTGTGGATCATGGGGATGATGATGTGAATGTATGTGGTTGCTTTTGCAACGGAGTGTTTTATATTTATTGCATTAGCCTAATGTAAGAGAATTGGAATACCCTTGCATGTGGCTTCCCGATTTGGATGACCAATTGTCACTCAACTCTAGAATGAGTTTGGAATGGATAATGGTAATAATAATGAGAATGCCAGAAAGGGTAAGATAAGGGTGAGAGCAGAAGCTGTCCAAGATACCTAGAATGAGTAACTATTGATGATTGTGTGATGTGAGGTGACACATGGGAGAGTCCTGTGCAAACGTTGTGGTGCCCTGGATTCGTCCCGTGATAAAAAAATAGCAGTGGGACTTGAGCTTCCAATGGGTAGAGAAGCCCTAAAACTGCGATGTACATGTAGAATATACTGATTGTTCTGTAGCCCAGAGTGGTCCATGGGGTACCCAGAGTATTGGTGGTATGTGACAGGAATAAAACTCCGTCTTTGGTCTTGTAGCCTATTATGGCCCAATACATTCAGGGGTAACATGGTGGGATCAGTAGGGATCTAGTGCGAACCTCCATCAATACAATATTGATAGCGTGCATTAACATGTGTATTCGTATAAATTGTGAATGTGTAAAAGAGGGATATGACTCTCTTGTGAATGATGATTGAGCATCTTGCACCATATAGGTGTGTAGTTGATAATGGACTAGCATGCATAATACCTAACCCTGTGAGAATGGAAGAGTGAAATGCATCATGTGCTGCTGTTGTAATGAATGTGAATAGTAGTGTATTCGATAGATCTTTAGAACTAAATCATGTAGAGGTTAAAGTAGTATTAAATAGTGGTTAAGACCTAAATTACTTAGATGATAATGCTAGAACTATTTAGATGTTGCTAATGGATTACAAGTATTTTGTGAATAGGATTTCATATAGGTTAACCATATAAATGCATAAATGGTAAGGATTAAATCTTGAACATCATAACTCACCTATACAGTATTCCATATATACATGCTGGTCTGTGTTTCTGAGTAAATACCCAGGTATTGCTGGTTTACTCACGAGCTTTATAGCTCACCCTCGTTGATATATGTCTTTCAGGTTATGCTGCGTACTCTGATATGATTATTGGTGGGATTGGGGTAGAGAGCTTCTACACCTTCGTAATTGGTCAGTAAGAATCCTGGTTATGCATAATTAATATTTAAATTACGATTAGTATTTGTCTCTTGTAATTCACTTGTTTGCCACCTCCTGTGGAGGGGGTGAGAGTTGCATTATTGAATCCTAATGGGGACCTCAGATAGGTACACCACCTTAGGATTGGAATGTCATAGAAAGTGTGCATGAGTGTTTGTGCAACAAAAGGATTCAATTGTCTCTGTTTTGGTTTGCTGTGACCTATTCTAATGTGTTTAAGTTCACAGAACTATATGGAGTGTGATATATGTGTAATATGGATGTGTATGAGGTGTTTGTACTGTGGTTATGTTTAGTGTGTGGATTACATGTGTTTGGTGTGAGGTCCCTTGTGACCAGGTATTATGTCTGAGTTTTAAGAGTGATCCTAGAAGGTTCACTATATTGTTTCAGAACTCCCCAAGGGAGGAGGGTCTGGTGATCAATGTGTGTGTGTTCTTCAGAACTCCTAGGAGGATCTGATATGGTGGTATTGGTATGAGTCTGTTTAGGGTGATTTCTACCATAGGCTAACTTGTCTCCTAAAAGGAAATGTGATAGTTCTACCATGGGTTAACATGTCCCCTAAAAAGAATGTGGTGCTTTCTACCATGGGTTAACTTGTCTCCGGAAAGAAAATGTTTATGGTGTTTTCCTACCTTTGGGTACCAAATCCCTGAAAGGAAATTGTTAGTTGTGTTGTGGCACATTCCTTAGGTAGTATTATCTGAAGGAGATGTATGTGATTCCATGGTTAGGCTAGGCCTAACAACCCCGTATTGCACACATTTCATCATCTTCACTCCATCATGAGCATTGTGCATCATACCATTCATCTCATGAGCATTCTTGTGTGTGTTTGCCATTTCATCACCTGATTGCTACTTGTTTGTGTTCATCTTCATTGATTATGTGTTTGGAATGTGGAATTTTGTTTGGTGGCTGAATGTTGTGTGTTATCATGAATAAAAACTATGAATTTGGTGGACTATGAGAAGTTATGTTTCCAGTATGACCAAGTTCATGAGGTTACTGATTTATGAGAAATTGTATTTTATCATGATAAAGATCATGAGGTTATTGATTTATGAGAAAGTGTTTTAGCATGATTATGATCATAAGGATGTGGGTTCATATGACAGTTGAGTTTAATATGATTGTGGTTTTGTAGTGATGGTATGTGAGGAAGTTATGAATTGCCATGTTTATAAATATGATGTTGGAGTATTTAAATATTATGAGTATTATGATGAGAATGTGGTTTAGGATGATTGTATTATTTTGGGAATAGTTATAATCTTCTTAACAAGAATGATTGTAATATATGTCTATTATGTGGTATTGCATGAATATGGATGCTATTATATGACTGTGAAAGTGGTTCGAGTAGCTTCCTTGGATTTACCAATTGAGTCTCCAAAGCTCACCCCTACTTGAAACAGGTTATCTTCAGGAGTGATGGTTGGACCTGGAGAGTTGCTTGATGGACATGATAGTTGCTGTTGTGGACTTTATGAACAATGCTATTTTATTTAGTTTTGACTTGATGACTAGACTTAATGTTTTGACCCTTTGTGGGCACCTAGTTTGTATTTGAATTTACATTGGTTGGAGAATTGTTTAGCTTTATTCTCAAGTAATTTAAGGTTTAAATATTACGAGTCTTCCGTTGGTTATCAGTATGCTCTGTTGGACCATCAGGGGCAGAGCCAGGATTCTATTGCAGGGGGCAAGATTTCATTGGTTTGTGGTTCAAGTCCATAAATTAGAAAAAAAAAATACAAATCATTGAGTACAAATTTCAACAAAAATTTTCTTTTCATTGATAAAAATAAGATAAAAAATGATCACTTTACAATTTTCCACCTTAGATGTGTGTGTGTGTGTGTCCTAGATGTATTAATACCCTGGTCATGATAGTTAGGGGTGTAATTGGGTCAGTTTTGTTCGGTTTATTGGCTAAACCAAATCAAGCCAAAATACAGTGAACAAAATAAAAAATTGAACCACAGTCGAACCAGACCAAACTACTGTGATCTAAACTGAACTAAACCAAAACGGATTTGGTTTGATTCAATTTGATAAAATTAATGTTATTTTATATATTAAATACACACATATACACACAAAAACACATACATACAGGGGAAAAACCAAATTGTTTTTTTCGGAGGGGTGGTGAATTAAATTACAAATGATAAAAAAAAAAGGTTCTAATGTGTTTCACTAATCATTGCTCGATGATTTCGATAGAAAACTTTTCTATTCTTTCTTTATTTATATAAAATAAATAGCAAAATTTCATCAAATTTAAAGAAAATTCACTATGAAAGTTCGATGATTTTGAGAAAATAATATTATTTTAATCAAAATTAATTATTTTGTCAAATTTTGAAATTTTTAGTCAAAATTGTCTGAAATATTTTAGAGCAAAATTTTAGGATTTTGACTTTGCCTACTTAAACGAAAATGAAAATTTTCAATGAAATTTAAAACCTTGACATATATTAATAATTCGGTAAGGCTATAAATGAGTTGAGCCGAGCCGAGCTTTGTCCAATTCAACTTGGGCTCATAAACCTTGAGCAAGGCTCAAGCTCGTTAAAAGATTTTTGGATAAAGTCGGCTCAGGCTGGTTAAAATATTTTAGGCTCAAGTTCAGCTCGAGAAAAGTTTGGCTGGCAAAAAGCTCGACTTGCAAAAAACCTTAGCTTAGTCCAAAGACATTGATATTATAGTTGATGATTATTATTATATCTAGCATAATATTTTTTTTTCATAATATATTAATATATAATATAAGATATAAGAATATAGATGTATAATTTCATAAACAAGCTGAGCCGAGCTGTAATCAAGTCGAGCCTACCCATGCTCAGCTCAAGCTCATTAAATTAATGAGCTTTTTACTGGCTCAGGTTCAGCTCGTGAGCCTAATTATAGAGCTTAAGGTCGGCTCATACGAGCCGAGCTAGCTTGGATCGTTGATAGTTCTATAAATAGGTATCAGGCTAATTTTAAGAAAATATGTGTAAGAATATAATTTTAAAAAGTTAAATGAGTGCATATATAAAGAAATGAGTAAAATTTGTAATTTAAAAATATGTATGTATAAAAAAACTAATTATTAAAAAATTTGAAAAACCGTGAGAGTTTTGGGGGATCAGTTATTAAATATTCTATTATTTTTTTAAGGGGCAAGAAAAAATTTTAGGGGGGGGGGGATTGAGAGGGGGTAATTTATAATATAGTATAAAAATATTAAACCTAATTTTAATTTATAAAAATTTGAGGTGGGCAGTTGCCCCCCTCGCCTCTGTGGACCATGATATATATGGTTTAGATGGTTTGGCCGCATCCAGTGTTTGGATCTGAAGGTCATTCCCTTGAAAATCCTTGAGATTTCATATCTCGGATTCGGGGCGTGACAATGAGACTCTCACCCCTCTAGAAGAAAGATGGAACACCAAGGTTAAGCAAAATCATTTAAAACAAAGATAAAGGCATTAATTTAGTAAGATATTTTACCAATATCTAAAAAGAATCAGATGTGTACTCATAATTACTAAGTCATGGATTTTTCTAACCACTAACCGTATCCCAAATTCATAATCTCTCTTGCACAATCAACCTCGTACCCGAAAAATGGTAAACAACGAGAGTGAGCTAGAAGCCCATGTGATTACTCCCGCACTGCATGGGTATTTACTCAAACATACACATGATTTAATAATAGGAAAATACAGTAAGAAACCGTATATAAATATAAATAAAGAACAATGATTTAACCTTGAAAACTAGATAGATAATGCAATCACACAATATGTAGTTCCCTCCCAATCTCGCAGGGTCGGTCATAATGCATGCAGGTCCTGTCAACTAATCAACTATATGATGTAAGATGATAGCATGTAAGTCATGTGCCTCACACACAAGGCAGTCACACTAGATCATACACAAGAAAATGATATGCATGCTTTTTAGTATTCGAGTCATGTATGTTCACACAGATCACCATCAGTCCCCACGTTATCTCTTTCACCACTGGGGTTTCGTTAGGCTAAAGGACTTTTAGGTATTCTATGTACATATCGCAGTTTTAGGGTGTTTGAACCCACGGGGTATCGTCACGACCTCTCTTTTTGATCCAGGAACGAATCCATGGCATCCCCCAAAGAACTTCCCTTGTGAACATCACCATGCTTGAACTACCAACAATGGTCTCTAAGGTCTGTTGGAGTCTCCATACAGAGCTCACTCCTCAACTTGGGTTTATTGGGGCTTCTAGACATAATATACCTCACTATCAGTCTCTTGGAGTTCCCATACAGGACACACTCCTCACTTAAGATCTCTTGGAGCTATCATGCAGGAATCCTACCCTCAATCTGGTCACAGATCTATTGGGGTTCCCATTCAAGACGTATCCCTCATTCTGGGTCAACACATCCTAAATATAGGTCCTTGAGGTCCCAATACAGGGCTCACCTCTCACCCTAAAACACAGGTAACACACAAGTACTATACATAACATCCACTAAAGGCAGAATGTAACAATGCAATGGCCAAATTCATTCATTAATTTATGAATGCAAATACATAAAGTAAATAGCAACCACAATGCTGTTCAATCATAGTTCACACATCCATGGCCAACAAGTCATTCATCACATAACCATTTCCATGCTATTCACTAGCATAAACCATATCCATTACTCATTACCCATTTCCTTCATACATTCATATTCACACATATGGTAACTCAATTCCACACAAATAGGTACAAGTATAACCTTAGAAGTCCATAAGTCATATATATATACACTAAACAATTACCATTCTCACATTGCACGTATACACATGATTCATCACATCACTTTGATAATAGAACATTAACAAATGGGTCTAAATAGTCACCTATCATAATTAAGCACAAGGCTTTGCATACAACTCTACAGAGTATGCATGGCTAGGAGGGGTTCGGCAAGTCCTAGGCAAGTTGTTCGGTCCACCTAAGAAATTCAAATTTTGCAAAACAGAAAATCTCCAATTGGGTAAGGTTTAGGGTTTATTTGTGTAGCAGAAAGTCAATTATAACATATAAAAAGTTGCTCGGTGGGTACTTTGGTCCACCGAAGGTAGGCATCTGGGTTGGGTTTATGGCGGGGGAAACTTAGGTTTACCGAAGGTTCTTCGGGTGATAAACTAGAGAACAGAGGTATCCTCAGCAGGCGTCTTCGGTTCACCGAAGAACCTGCCAACAGTGTAGTAACCCAGACTTAGAAATTAAATTAAAATTATTAATTAATCAATTTAAAATAATTAATATAATTAAATTTACCTTTTAATCTAAATATATTGTTTAAGTTCTTAATTGTAATGAATATATGGAATTGGGAAAAATCTATAAATACGGAAAGTTAAGGGTGTCGTGTGTTATTAGGATTTTCGTGTTGGGTTCTTAGGCTGAACAACATGGGCCCAAGATCATGAAGGTCGTTGGCCCATATATCTAGATACTATAAGTGGATAATTAACACGGTTAGTGGGTAGTTAAGTGGGGCAGTTAGTGGGAATGGGAGTTATAGCAATAACTCTACCATTTAACCCTTTGGGATGTTACCTTTGGTCTCATAAGAGACCAAAGTTGTCTCTTGAAAGACCTGAATGAATTAGAGAGATGTTTGAGAGTTGGAAGTTGGTCTTTTTGCAGAAGAAAGGAGAGGAGAAGCAGAAGGTCTTGTAGCAGAAGATTTTCTGGAAAGCTAGAGAGAGGTAAGTTTTACTACTCTTCAAATTACAAGTCATATCATACTCTACAATTTGAATGACTAAATCACCTGTGCTTACATGTTTTACTTATGTAATATATACTCAATGATTCATGATTATACTAGTCTAAATTTTAGTATGACTGTTAGAAGTTTATTCATGCTCTTGTGGTATAGTAAAGCATATGAAATTCTTTTGAATGTATGTGATTTTCTTGATAAAATGTCGTTGGAGATTTTTATGTGTTGTAATTGTGGAAATTGACCATTTGTATTGAGGTTTTATCCGAAATATTTCACTTGATTTAAATCTGGAAATTTTGGGTTTGTGGGATCCGATCAACTGGTTTGGTTTGTCCGGTCGACCCAAGGGTGTCCGGTCAACCATGTAGTATGTTCCGGTCCACCAATTGCTTGGTGTACATAACCGTTCTGTAGTGACCCGGTCGACCGAGTGACATATTCAATCGACCTAGTGTTAGGTCTGTTCGACCGATCAGAGAATTTTAGTTGATTTCCAAAATATTTTATATAATTGTGTTTAGGCCGGATTTAGACCGCCTAAAACTGAATAGACCCCACAGGCTGCTAAAAACGCATGGGCCAGGCGGTAAGAAAGAAGTAGGCTTTGGCCCAATAAGGTAATACAAGCCCGAAAGATAGCACAGGTCCAACAGGCTAGCGCGAGCCCGGTTCCTCATAGAAGGGCTGCCACGATCCCAAGAAAGTTATCAGAGGTAGGACCAATAAAGTGAGCAAGGTGTTAGCAGAGGAATGTCTGAAGTTCCCCATTATCAACCAACCACCAAACGGTTATAGAGAAGTCCTATAAGAAGAAAGCTGGCCAGAATAAAGGCCTCCACAGCAAAACAACCAAAGCTACACATAGCTTCATCCTTGATCCCCAGTGATCACTAGTTTAGCATTCTCCAAGGAACCTGCTGCACCTATTTCGTCATCTGAACCAGTTGGCCACGGAGGAATCCCAGTCCGGTGCTCTTCAGAATCCGTTTTGATTGTCCCTTGCATGCTGAGTTGTGCACCCTCGAATTAACTTAGTCGCATCTGACAGCCCGTGCCCAAGGAACCGTTGGAGGTCCTCTCGATAGTCTCTTGCATGCTGAATTGTGCACCCGTGAAGTCGGTTAATCACGTCCCACAATCGGAGCCCAAGGAATTTCTGGAATTTTTGTATTTTTCTTGTTTATCTTGCATCTTGGAAGGTTTACCTTCTAGTTGTATGATATCTCTTGTTCTGGTTTATATATATAAGGTATTGTTGATCGCGTAAATTCAGTTTCTCTGGATTGGCCACTGATACTTCGAGATTGGAAGCCACATAATCGTTTGATTCACAATCGGCTGATTTTACTTTGATAAGTCAATTTACGCAGTCAACTTACATAACCTGTTTTTCAGGTGAACTCTTAAGAGTTCTGGCACACCCGCACCCACTTCGGCCACACGACTGAGAGTGAACCTACAGACCGACCGGGAAGTGAGTCGGAGTTGGTTTTTCGGACCAACATATTTTGGCACGCCTCGTAGTGGGAAACGGATTAGTGTCAATTGACTAGTGGGAAACGGATGAGGCCAGGGGGCAACTCATCCGATGGAACAAACGAAATCAGCAAAGACAGTCCATTGGGAAGCCACAATCGTCGTCTCTACAACCGATTGGTTTTACCACCCAATCATGTGGAAGTTCTGGACAGTTTCCATCAGGGTTGTAGCATTTGTGACTGGTGTCATAAAGAGATGAAAGAACAAATCAGGCAAGAAGGAAGAGATTATCGCCGACCATGGCGGCCACAATCTCGAAAATACAGGTCGAATTATTATCAAGGGCCACCAAAAAAATGGTACCCAAACGGAGATGACCGCTTTTATAGCACTCATCCAAGGATGATTAAACCCCCGAGGGGCAGAAATGATAGGTGGACCAGAGTAGTCCACCCAAAATTCAACCAATTCGAGAACGAGATGACTCGGACCCAAAAAAGGCGTTGGCAAAGGGAGCAGGCAGCCAACAGAGCCATCTCAGTCCAACAGAGAGGGGATAAAGGAATGGTGGTTGCTAGAAACGTCAAAGGTGCGGCCCAAACCATAGCATCAAAAAAAGGAGCAAACGTCAGAATCCCAAGATAAGAAAGAAATGTCTCAAGAGCTTACTTTCTTGGAAGAAGACAATGGTCCGTTATTGGATCAACTTCTGGCACAATTCTAGGGAACCGATGCTCTAGAACGATCGCCATTGATTAGTGATACTTCCTCGGAAGAGAAGACCAACACAGAAAAGACCCGAACCATTCAATTTGGATCGCTTCCTCTGATGACCATGGACTGCAATATGGTCTTTATGCTGCCAACATCTTTTCAGGCAAGGGAAGACTATGTCGAGCCAGATAGTAAAGAAGAAGTAGGCGAAGGAGCCACAATGGCCACACTGGCCAGCATCTACCAAGAACAAAATTCCGATAGCCAGGTAGGAGTGAAGTGTGAGAGTTTCTAGCCCATAATCAATTCTGACGGCAGGACGGATAAGGTAATTTTTGAAAAGCCATCTTGGAATATGGCTCAGCATTTACGGTCATCGTATATCAGTGTACACATGGACGGGATTCCTGTCACCAGAGTTCTGGCTGATAATGGGGCAGCCGTAAACATATTGCCCAATAAGGTAATGAAAAAAGTAGGGAAGGCTTTAACTGACTTAATTCCGACCGGAATAACGGTCACAAATTTTGCGGGAGGAGCTTCAACTACTCAAGGAGTGTTGCCAGTAGAATTGGAGATTGGGCGGAAGAAAGGTTTGCATCTTTCTTCGTAGTGGAATTTTCCTCCAGTTACAACGCGTTGCTAAGACGTGATTGGATTCATTCAAATATGTGCATACCATCCTCCCTTCATCAATTCCTGATGTTTTGGAAATGAAAACAAGGTGGAGATTGTCAAAGCCGACGGGCAGCATTTTCTAGCAGATTCTAATTCAGCCGAAGCATTACTGTACGAAGGAGAGATAGGTCCAGTGAAGTTTACAAAGGACACAAGACATGGTCGACCGACAGGAATTTCCATAACGGTCGATAATGAACTAAGCCAGGAGAAATCGAGACCGACAGCGATAGTTCCCTATTGGTCAAGCTGGGATTACAAAATTGAGGAAGTGCCATAATTGATGAACAAAAGGGAGAAAGAGAGGTTGGCCATAGTTAAGGCCACCATGTTACGTTTCAAAGTTTATATGAACGAAAAACAGCTAGATGAGGAAGTATCGGTCACATCGACTGAATGTATCACGGAAGATGATGCGGACACAACTGAAGGATTGTCCATGCAGGATATCGAGGAAGCCCCTAGTAAATTGGACGACGTAAAGACTGAGGTACAAGACCCATTGATAGAAATAGAGTTAGGTAGTGTGACCAAGCATCGGCCAGTGTACATAAGTAGTTTGCTTCCAGATCTGTATATAGGTCAGTTAATAGAATTACTTGTTGAGTTCCAAGACTGTTTTTCTTGGAACTATCATGAATTACCAGGTTTAGACCGAAAGTTAATTGAACATCGGCTACCTTTGAAAGCCGGCTATAGACCCTATAAACAGCTGGCTAGAAGGATGACGACCGAAGTAATAGAAAGGATAAAAGAAGAAAATGAGAGGCTGCTTAAAGTAGGCTTCATCCGACCAGTCCGTTATGTGGAATGGGTTTCAAACGTAGTACCTGTAATGAAAAAGAATGGCAAAATCAGGGTGTGCATTGACTTTATAAACCTCAACTTGGCAACCCCGAAGGATGAATATCGAATGCCTATGGCCGATTTATTGGTAGATGGGGTGGCCAGGCACCAAGTATTATCCTTCATGGATGGGCACTCAGGTTACAACCAAATTAATATAGCGGCCAAAGATGTGGAAAAGACTACATTTCGAGGGCCCGGGGCAACAGGCCTATATTGTTGGGTTGTAATGCCAGTTGGTTTGAAAAATGTTGGAGCCACATACCAAAGAGCCATGACCAGTATTTTTCATGACATGATTGGCAAAAATATGGAGGTCTACATAGATGACATAGTTGTAAAATTAGCAGAAATAGTCAAGCACTTCAAACACTTAAAAGCCTCATTCAAGAGAATGCTTAAACACAGGCTGAAGACCCCCTAAAATGTGCATTTGGGTGTCGGTAGGAAACTTCTTGGAATTTTTGGTACACCAAAGAGGAATTGAGATATACAAGAATAAAGAAAAAGTTATCTCAGAAGCTTCCCCGCCGAGTAATAAAAAGGAATTGCAAAGATTCCTTGGCCAAATTAATTTCTTAAGAAGGTTCATATACAATTCGGCCGGAAAACTAATTTCCTTCTCTCATTTGCTATGCTTAAAGGAAGAAGAAGAATATAGATGGGAGGAACAACATCAACAAGCGTTCGAAGGCATAAAAGAGTACTTGACAAACTCGCCTGTGTTGATTCCTCCAAAGAAAGGAAGGCCATTGAAGCTTTATGTGTCAGCGGCCGAGAAGTTCATTGGAATCCTTTTGGCGCAAGAAAACGATCAAAAACATGAATAGGCTATATATTATCTAAGTAGACTCTTGTTACCGGTCGAACAAAGGTACACGACCATTGAGAGACTGTGCCTAACATTGTATTATACGGTCGTCAAACTAAGACATTACTTAGTAACCTCCAAGGTATTGGTAATTGCCCTAACAGATGTGATCAAGTACACGTTAAGCAAACCGTATCTGAGATGGAGGATAGACAAATGGATTCTGGCATTGTCAGAATTCACTTTCATTTGCATCCCTCAAAATGCGATAAAGAGCCAAGTGATAGCTGATTTTCTAGCTGATCATCCATCCAGTGATCCTACTGTAGGATTAGATGTAATACATGAGTCAAACATGGTGGGATTGTTACCATGGACCCTAATATTTGACGGGTCAAGGACAGAGACAGCAAGTGGGCAGGTATGATTATTATACCGCCAGGAGGAAATAGGCAAGAATATGTCTTTCAACTAGAGTTTCCTTGCACAAATAATCAGGCCGAATACGAAGCATTGATCATAGGAATGGAAATCTTGTTGGACATGGGTGAGAAAGAGGTTTTTATTAGAGGAGATTCACAGTTGGTTATTAATCAACTAGGGGGCAAGTATAAATGCCTAAGTTGGCAGCTCATGCCATTATATGCAGTAGCCTTCCAGTTGATGGAAGAGTTCAATGATGTGATGTTATCTCACTATCGACGCAAATAAAATGAGGAAGCCAATGAAATGGCTCAGATAACATCAGGGCTAAGGATCCTGGAAGGGATGACCGAAGGAACCATCTCGGTCCAAAAAATATCCTTGCCATCTGTCAAAAGGAGGCTCGAGTCACTAGACTTCATGCATGTCGAAACACAGCCTGACGACTGGCAAACCCCGTTTTTAGAATACTTAACAACCCCTAATTTGAGGAGTGATAAGAAGCTAAAAATAGCATCAAATAGTTATGTGGTGATGGCCAAGGAATTATATAAAAGAGTCTAGACGGCATGCTACTAAGATGTTTAAACCTGCATGCAGCAAGGTTAAGTATGACAGAGGTGCATGAGGGGATATGTGGAGTACACCAAGATGGCATTAAAAAGAGGTGCCTAATAAGAAGGCATGGCCATTATTAGCTGACAATACTGAAAGATTGCATCAAATATGCCAAGGGGTGCGAAACATGTCAAAGACACGGCCCCGTTCATAAAGTACCAGTCGTAGATTTACATGCAATAGTGAAACCATGGCCGTTCAGAGGATGGGTATGGATTTAATTGGAAAAATATACCCACCTTAGTTGAGACTGCATAGGTTCATCATTATGGCTACAAATTACTTCACTAAGTGGGCAGAAGTTAAGCCAATAAAAATGTTGAGCAGTCAGACATTATTGAGTTCACAGGAACAAATTATCCATTGATTTCGAATCCTAGAAACAATAACGACCGATCAGGGTTTGGTGTTTATTAGGGGGCAAGTAGCTGAATTTGCAGATAACTACATAATTAAGATTATTAATTCAACTCCTTAATATGCACAAGCAAACGGCTAGGCTGAGTCCACCAACAAAGTATTAAAGAACATCTTGAGAAAGATTGTCGAAGATAAGCCAAGATCTTGGCACAAAACCTTGTCAGAAGCCTTATGCGCCTATCGTACTACCATTAAGTCAGGAACAGAGAATACCCGTTTTTCCTTGACTTTCGGCCATGATGCCTTCATACCCTTAGAGAGCACGGTTCCTTCTATAAGAACGATAATGCAGCATCAGATGCTAATGGAAGAATATACGAAAGCCATGATGATAGGTCTAGAAGACCTAAATGAATCAAGGCTCAAGGCATTTGAAGAATTACAAGCCCAGAAGAAATTGTGGCCAGATCGTATAATAAAAAAGTTAGAAATAAGTCATTCGCTGAAGGTGACTTAGTGTGGAAAACGATATTGCCAGTTGGTCGTAAGGACCACATATATGGAAAATGGTCACCCACTTGGGAAGGACCATACAAGATTCATAGAGTTCTGAAAGGAGGAGCATACACAATTCATGCAACAGAATCGACCGAAGAAAAAACAATTAACGGCCAGTTTTTGAAAAAGTATTTCCCAACCATGTGGGAATCAAGTAAAACGGCCGGATACGGCCTAAAATAAGCATAACGGCCAAAGAAAGCCGAACAGTGTAAAAAAAAAAGTGGTTGATCCGCAACCAATCAGAAATAAGTGCAGCAAAAAACAATAGCAGTTATAAAAAGAAACGAATTCCGGAATGGCTGAGCTGGCCAACTAGAGAATGTAAAATAGTTCATAAAGGAAGGTTCTTTATAGAGTCAAATTTGGCCGTTAGAGTTGCGACTAGATCTACTGCATTCTGCTTCTTGTTCATCCATTCAACCTCCTGCTTCTTCACAACCCGTGCAGCATCCACCTTCCGTGGTAGTTTACTTGCAATTTTCTTCTGAGCCAAAAGTATGGCTCATTGAGTGACTTTCTCAGCAGCAACAGCCGTAAGGAGCTGTGATTTTTCTTCATCCAGCCTCCTTTCTTCTTCAATTACTTCCATTCGTTGGTAAGCATGAGCAACTTTCTGTTTGGTCGACTCCATCGCTTCTGCTTTGCCTCCAAAGGAAGTCCTCAGAGAAGATATCTCTTCAATTCGGAAAGATAAATCCTTTAGAAAAGCATCCGCCTCGCGTTCTTCTAATTGGGCCGATCGAAAACCCATTACCCAAGTAGGTACTTCCGCCAAGGTCGAAATGATAGAGGAGTCAAGCAAATAGCAGATAAAGACAGTTTTGAAAAGTGGAGAGTCAGGCATTATCATTAAAATCAGACAAAAAGAAAGTAAGTTTTTGAGGTGAGACTTATCTTGTTCTACAGCCGTGGATTGAACCGGCTCAGAAGCAAGAGGAGTGAGAGCTAGGATAGAAGAGTCGTGAAGCAGATTATCTACTGATTTTAGATACTCATCAAAATTGTCAGGCAAGAAGGGTGTACCAACATCAGGGCTTTTGGCGGCCGAAGACTCGACAGCCGTAACCGGAACAGGGGGAGAAAGATTCCCAGAAACTTCCTCATCATCAATAAAATTCTCAAAACCAGTAATCTCAGTCTTTTTAGACGACTCGGCCAGTACGTCCCCTTCTTCACTTTCGGGATCATCATTGCTCTTCAACCCCTCATCCCAGTCAAGCTTGCATCCTGGCAGTCTGCTTTAGTCGTTTCAAAGCCGGGGTAGAAACCGGTGTCTCTGACCATTTTTTCTCAAAAGGGAAGCCAACGACAGGCTCTTCCTCATAAAGGTCAACAATGGAGCCAGGATCCTTAGTGCTAAAACTCCTCCCTGATTAGCGCGTGGACTAACGAGTTGGTCGAGGTTTAGGAATGGATTTCAATCTCTTTTTAAATTGACTGGGCTTCAACAAATCCTCCTCACCTACATTAAATTCTTCAGCAGCAGTCCCCGCAGATCTTTCATTAGAGGGTAGGGGCAAAGCCTCTGCTAAGAAAAAAAAAGACAGAATTTAGAAGATGTAGCCAAGAAACCAATAAAGATAAAGAAAAAGAAAAAAAAAAAGAGCAAGTCAAAAATGCCAATCACAGATTCGGCTAAAGGTAGAATGGTGCAAGGCATACCTTATTTAGAGGGGTTTTCGTCAACCAGGAACGAGATATGCATGACTATCTCTTAATATGATGGTGCCGGGCATGCCTTATTTATTTATGGCATGCTTTATTTATTTATTTCGTCTTTCTTTTTCTTCATATTACTTTAGTTTACTTGCTCAAATAGTATAAATTAAATTATGAGAACAAGATATAGAAAAATAAGTAAACTATCAGAGCAAGAAGTAAAACCTATTATTGGTGGAAACTGGAAGGGACTAGACAATGTTTACATTGCCCATTCAAAGAAAGAAACACATATTAATAATAAAATGATTGATAAGCATTTCCTTTTTTTTTTTTTTGGGTAGAATTGATACGCATTTCTATCCACAAGCCATTCATACTTTCAGATTCCTCTCCTCTCTTTTCTTCATTTTTTTTTTTTTTACTTTTTCTTCTTCTTTTTTCTATTAATTAAGGATGAGTTAAGACACAACTCGATCTCCAGCAAGTTAACTAAATACCAATGTAACATCAACAAAATATTAAAATGATAGTGAAAGATGACTTTGAAACACAGACTCGATTATATTCTTAATGAAATCAATGTATCTAATCGGTAATTCTTTCTTGTTAAACCCGCTAGATTTAATCTCTAGTTATTCTATTATATACGTTTTTTCTAAATAAATAAAAATCATATGAAAGTCTCCTTTTCTCTTTGAACCTCAATGATAGACCTTCCTGACATAAAGCCTAATTGATTTTCCAATACTTGTAATTTTTAATCAAAAAATAATGTTTATGCTTATAAGTTTATTGACATTATATAATTCAAGTTTGGAATTAGTCTTTCTTTTCTCTTTGTACCTCAATGATAGACCTTAACATAAAGCCGAATTGATTTTCCAATACTTGTTATTTTTCAATCAGAAGAAAATAGATAAATGTTTATGCTTATAAGTTTATTAACATTATATAGTTCAAGTTTGGAAGTAAAATGTTTTTTTTTTCTTTATACAAGTCTAGGAGCCCAGAATAAATTTTCTTGATTCAAGTGTTTGCCATAAAATAAACTCTAAAAAGCTACATGTTATGTTGTCAAAATAAGCAAAGAATTCAAATCAAGTGAAATGAAAATCAAAACACGAAACTTAATTGTCTTTGTTTTAGTGGGAGGTAGAATGGGCAAACACCCCACTTAAACTTACGTGGTCCGGTCGATCAGCAATGGAAAAAAGAGGTTCAGCCAATCCAAGGGCCGAAACAGGGATTGGGGGAGGATCAGGCAGTGGAGAGAAGTAATGAGCCATATCTAACTCAAATACCCCAGAAGAATAGGACCTGGCCAAGAACCAGGCCTGTAGGCAGTCCTTATCATGAGAGGCCGATTTCTTGGCCAAAATAGTATCCATTTTAGTTTTTAGAAGCCCAGGAGAATCCAAAGGGATTTGAACCCATAATAATTTTCGAAAAGGATAACAGATGTCATTGAGGAAAAATTACCTGGTCAAGCTTCGGAAGGATGAACAGAAGGAGTGAAAATAGGAGCTTTTCCTTTTCTCTTAGGGCTCTTCTTCTTGACAACAGGTGGAGAATCAATTGGATGAGGAATATTCGATTCGGCCGGTGCACCTAACCGAGAAACATAAGCAGACAGATCCAAAAGGAAAAGCAGAGTGAAAATAATTTGACCACCAAGAACGAAAATCTGAAGAAGACAATGGACAATTAGGACAGTGGGGGATGGAAAATTTGGCAACAGTGCTCTCAAAGTACTGATTGACAAGATAAATATCTTCAGACTGCGAAATAACGGTTCTAAGATATGGGGGATGATTCAAAGAAACGAAGGCAGGGGCAGGGATGACTTGAACAAATTCAAATTGCCGGGAAAGCAGGTTCGGTAGATAAATCTCAACCACGCATTTCTGGTTGCTATTTGGAGTACCCTTCTCCAAAGATCCAAAGTGCAGATCCTGGCAGACCAGATAAGAGGCTCAAATAGAATTCCTTTTGGCAACGGCCAAGGGGTCATCTGTATTATCAAAGAGGGTAAGATTGAGAATTTCTGTAGGGCCGAACTCGATCGAAAAAGAGAAAAATAGCGAATCTGTCCGATCAGTAGAAATGGTAAAAAAGAATTGGAAGGATTCAGCGAAGGTACGAGATATGATGGTAGCATTTAAACATCGTTGCCCACGGAAAAGTAAATTGGCAGTAGGAGACATAGCAGATGTAGCAAAAACGAAGGAAAGTATTCCCAAACCCAAAATTGAAGCAGCCATAAGGGACCCCCCACAGAAGCGAGATTCCGATTTGAGAGACTAAAGAGTTCACAGTAAAGTTGGGAGAGATAGAAAGGTGCTAAAGCAAGGTTACGACCACCCGTTAAGGTAACTGCAACACAAGTGTATTCCTTGGTCAGCTGTCCAAAAGCAACACAATGACTTCAATAGAGAAACATTAACAAAAAAGAGCAATGTTCTTGGGCATCAGGAGTTGGCGTTCTCTTCTTCTCTTTCTCCATAAATGTACCATACGCAACTCGCGCATTGGAGTTGTCAAAGGAAAGATTAGACGAACGGAGAACACAATCAACCCATTCCCCGATAGGGGGCAAACCAGTAAGCGAACAAACATCAAGAATGGTTGGTCCCATGGGACCACAAGGAAGGTGAAAACAATTGGTGAAACGAGACCAAAAGCAGACCAGCTGCAAGCATGGAGTGGGACATGGAATGTTCGTAGCGAGAATACTGAATAAGTTCGAATATGCCTATAGATTTCCAGTGATCTGAAAAAAACGGCGAAAGATGGTCGATCCAAGTGACCTACTCGGAATTGGCCTTCGGCCATGACCTTAGCAAGTGACCAGCGATCTAAATTTGCGAATCAAGAAAAGAGGCATATGCGAGAAAGTTTTCGCCAAAGTGTTTTGGAAAGACCGGTTGTAACGCTATGGCTAACGAGGGGGTCATCTCAGGAAAGGATTGCCCGATGGCCAAGGAATCCCCATAAGGGAACATTACGCTTTGATCAACCGAAGCGAAAGAAGAAGAGACAAGAGATGTACTGGACGCCATGAAAGACCAGGGACGGAGCAAAGCAACCGATAAAAAAGAAAGGAGAACAATGGATGAGGAATAACACCTTTTTTTTTAATCTTCAAAGATTTGAAAAGGATAGGGAAAGACGGCAATGATGATCTCCGTTTTCCAAAGAGAGTTTTACTAAGGATTCTCTTGTCAGTTCAAAAAGTTCTTTTGAAAAGACAAGAGAAGGGGACAATGTTTAGGCCTGAATTAGACCACCTAAAACCTGCTAGACCACATAGGTTGCTAAAACTGCATGGGCCAGGCAGTAAGAAAGAAGTGGGATTTGGCCCAATATGGCAATACAGACCCGAAAGGATAGCACAGGTCCAACAGGCTAGTGCGAGCCCAATTCATCACAGAAGGGCTACCACGATCTCAAGAAAGTTACTAGAGGCAGGATGTGCTATGGACATGAGGCAATAAAGTGGGCCAGGTGTCAGCAGAGGAACGTCCGAAGTTCCCCATTATCTACCAACCACCAAACGGTTATAGAGAAGTCCAATAAGAAGAAAGCCGTCCAGAATGAAAAAAGGCCTCCACAGCAAATCAATAAAAGCTACACATAGCTTCATCCCTGATCCCCAGTGATCATTAGTCTAGCATTATGCAAGGATCCTGCTGCACCTACTTCGTCATCTGAACCAATCAGCCTCGGAGGAATCCCAGTCGGGTGTTCGTCAGAACCCTTCTCGATCGTCCCTTGCATGCCTCGTGTGCACCCGCAAAGTAGCTTAGTTGCGTCCCACAACCAGAGCCCAAGGAACCGTTGGAGGTCCTCTTGATAGTCTCCTGCATGCCGAATCATGCACCTGTGAAGTAGGTTAGTCACGTCCCACAATCGGAGCCCAAGGAACTTCTGGAGTTTTTTGTATTTTTCTTGTTTATCTTGCATCTTTGAAGGTTTGCCTTCTAGTTGTATATTATCTCTTGTTCTGGTTTATATATATAAGGTGTTGTTGATCGCGTAAAATCAGTTTCTCTGGATCGGCCGCTGATCCTTCGAGATTGGAAGCCACATAATCATCTGATTCACAATCGGTTGTACAATCAACCGATTTACTTCGATAGTCAATTTATGCAGTTAACTTACATAATCTGTATTTCAGGTGAACTCTTAAGAGTTTTGGCACGTCCGCACCCACTTCGGCCACACGGCCGAGAGTGAACCTACAAACTGACCGGGAAGCGAGTCAGAGTTGGTTTTTCGGACCAACAGTTTTCATTGGAAAATTACTTAATGGTTGTATCCATGTGGATTGAGTGTTACAAGAGGCTAGAGTTTTTCTTGCTTCATGTTGCAACTGTTGTATTTTTTATTATATGGAATCTCATCAGCATTTGTTTATTGATAGTGATTTCGGTCTTCAAGTTTGGACACATTTCAGTAGGATTTTTGGGGTTCCTTGATTGCCCCATCAATCTATCTTTGCTCGTATTATGTTATGGCTTTCCGATGCAAGATTAAAAGCTCAACTAGGTTGCTTGTGGGTTGTTTTACCTTTTTTCCTTCTTTGGGAATTATGGATTGGCGGGAAGAAAGCTCATTTTAAGGATATCAAATCAAGTGCTGAAGTTGTTATTTCTGAAGTCCTAAAGTGGTTGTTGTCACGACCCGAATTCCAAGACACCACTCGTGTCAGCACGAGGGCAATCCTGAATCCCAAGTCGAGACTCTCACCC
>JAUPMG010169066.1:0-10639 GCA_031762675.1 Pachysandra terminalis
CCAGCACAATTATGAAATATGCATTAATTCATTCATTTAAACACCACTCTAGGACTAATAATCATGAATAATAAGCTCAGAGGTGCAAGTGCTACACACTTTTTAAGAGGGTATCCCCCATTAATCTGAATAGAATAGGAAGTAGTAGAAATACAAACCAAAGTCCACTTGCGCATCATAATGGGAAAACCCCACAACTCAAGAATGAAGGAGATGAGACCCCAACTCACATAATTGTAGGCTTTCTGGATATCAACCTTGATAAAACATCTAGGCTTTCCCTTATCAAGGTGGTACTCGTGAATGAGATCATGAACAAGCAAAATATTGTCAGAGATCGTTCTACCTGGGATAAAAGCAGGTTGATAGTTACCAACCAAGTTGTTCAAAACCATCTTCACTCTCTATCCGCAATGACCTTAGCAATGCATTTGTACACAATGTTACATCAAACAATTGGATAAAACTCACGAGCCATTGTAGCATTAGAGATCTTCAGGATCAAGCAAAATATGGTATGATTAACCTGGTTGAGCATCATACTAGATGAAAAAGTCAGAGATGGCACTAGTCACATCCTCACCAATAATCGGCCACGCATCCTTAAAGAAATGGGCAGTGTAACCATCCAAGCCGGGGGGGGTTTTGTCATATTAACACCTATTTTGTTCTTAATATCATTAAATAAGATAATATAAGGGTATTTCATCCATAAAAATGCTGATACAATCAGAAAGCAAATATTTTGATACTTTATTGATTAGATGGAACTTGTTGTACCATACTTTTTGTTGTTCCTAATGGTAAAATACTGAAACAATAATACCCAATTCTTCACAAAATCGACTGTTGTAGCAATAGCAGAACTCTTCAAATAAAGAAAGCAGCGGTTTGGGTGAGGCACAGACTAGGTTGTTTTCTTTAAGGTGATTTACGTAGTACAAAAAATTGTGCAGTCGCAATTAATCTCTGCTACCACCTCCAGGATACAACAACCCAGGCCACCACTGTACGCTTAATCAATCTGCACAGATTTAATTAAGCCAAACCCCCACACCACCAATGCTTGCTCAGAAAAATTAAAGAACTCAAATAGAGATGAAGTCGACTAAACAGAGAAGAAAGTTGCAGAGAAAATGTTTGCTGTTCTTTTTTTGTGTTAAACGTTCTATGCAAAACCCCCCTTTTTAAAGAAGAAGAAAGCACCGTTTGGGTTTCCAAGAGATGTGTGCACAATCCCCAAATTCTAGGGCACGCAGTTACTCCACTAACAGAAACGTTGCACAACGGATTGACTAAAAACGTCTATAAAAAATCAATTAAAAATCTGGGTCTGAGTTTTGCTAAAAAGATAGGTACAAGCACGTGCGAACCGAGCTGAGTCGTGCAGAGCCGACCGACCACGCATGTGTGTGTGTACACGTGAGCGCACGCGATGCAGGTGCACGTGCACGTTAAGGTTTTCCAAAGCCGTCGTCCGAAATCCTCTTGGACCGGCCTTGTCTCGTCTCTTGGCCTCACGGGCTTGAGCCCTCTTTGTTCCCCTTCACAAGCTCATAAGGATTATGGAATGAAAAGGTATATATACCATTCTCCCAAACTCTCAAGTTTCCAATGTGGGACAAGGAAAACACACACTAAACACATTCATTAAAGTGACCACACATCCAGTTTTGTAAACAACAAAATAAAGGGTTTTATTTTAAAATACCCAACAATCCCCCACTTATTTTACATAAAACCAAAACCGATAAAAACAATTTTACTGAGCAAGCTAGAACATTGTGCATAATAAAGGTGACTATGTCTATGTCTTGGTGTAATTGTATTCTCTGTATAAGAAAAAATGGTGAACAAAGCTTGAACCAATTTTCTTGGGTATACAGAAAACACAAAGACGCACAAAGTGCTCATTGGTGTCTATACGGGTTCTTAAGTCAGCACATTACGGCCTTGCGTTAAATCCCAGTTTCATGAATATGCATAAAGAGTAAGCCTTTACTCTCAGAGGAAGCAGCCTCACTTCCATATATTCACATAGGTGAGACTATCAAGGATGCTCCTGCAGCTATACATCCCACTCATAAGAGCTATAGTTCTCATTAAGAGTTAATAATCAATCATTTACATGCTACAAGACCACGCAATTAATCATCTAGGGATGGTGTTATTTTTATAGTGCATGATCAACAATTACACTATGATTTTGTTTTTCCTATTGAACCTAGTTCTTAGTATCTCCAGTCCCTAGGTTAGGTATCCATCATATGTAATTTGGTTTTATGGGCTTTAATCCCATCCCCTTAGATAAATCCCACACCTTTTCTCTAGCTAGAGGTTTTGTCATCGAATTTGCAGTGTTATTCTCGGATCTCACAAAATCAACAACTATTGAACCATTGTTTAATAACTCATGTATAACAGAATGTTTACGTCTAATAGGTCTAGATTTTCCATCGTAGTATTTATTTTGTACTCTGTCCAAAGCGGTTGTGCTATCACTATTAGGATTAGATCAAACCAAACTTGCGTAGATCAATCTAATATACTCGTCAAGAGTTCTCAAATCTTGAGATGAGATGAATCAATAGAAACAAGTAAAACAAACTTAAAATGAAAGGCAAAGTAAAGAAGAACGCACACAGCTTTAACGTGGTTCGATAATCTTGCCTACGTCCACAGAGCGCACCAGAAATCCACTATATTCATAAAGTTTTATAGTCTGAGAGTGTAGAGGGTGTTTTTGTGAGAGAGTCACCAACAGTAAGATTACTGATCGACGAGAACCTAAATCGGCAAGCTACCGTATCCCGTCTCTATCAAAAGACCAAGATTGAGTGTCCGTTAGCTAAGGTGAGTAGGACTAGGAGAGATGGTGTTAGAAGTTCGTGATCTCTTTTTAGAACCGCGTTTGGGAAATCTTTCATACTTCTCCTGGAGGCCCTAATCTAATGGTGGTTTTAGACTGCACCTGCAACAGGTTGCCTACCAACCCAAATAGGGATCAAGTCAGACATAGTTCAAGGTCAGAGAATTAGTGAGGACATGCTAGGTCAAGGGAAGTAGTAGTTAAAGTGCTGGAAATTTGTGAGCATAGGTCAGAGTATATTTTCAGAGCCTAACTCCTTAGGGAAGTTCTCTCTTTAAGGGAATCTCCAACTAACAAAATTCTCCAACCAAGGAAATTCTCCAACCATGTTCTTGAAAAGAGCTACTATTTATAGTAGCTAGGAGAAAGATAACGGCAGTTAGAGATCTGTTTGATGGTTACTAATGGTATTAAGATACTTATCTGGGGTAACATGGATCAATTACCCCAATATCTTAGGTGGACCAATCTTAAGTCATATTGGAGAATTATGGATTTGCCACTGAAAGTCGTGACACGGTATATAGTTCATGACAAGAGACTGGTGAGTCACCCTACAAGTCACGCTCACGATGCTGAGATACGGGCGTTGGAAATTAGTAGTATGAGTGTAGCAGGAGTTGTTTTAGCCTTGGAGTTGTTGAATTTATTTAGTCTTAGCACTCTTGAGGTTCTCAAACCTTAGTGCTTTTGAGACTGTTACCTTCTACATCGTCGAGGTCCTCCTCAGACTGAGGTACAAGTGACCTTTTATGTCGTCAAGGTTCTCTTCATACGGAGGTAAGACTGACCTTCCACGTCGTCGAGGTTTTCCTCAGATGGAGGTATGAATGACCTTCTATGTCGTTGAGGTTCTCTTCAGACGAAGGTAGGAATGACATTCTACGTCGTCGAGGTTTTCCTCAGACGGAGGTATGAATGACCTTCTACGTCATCGAGGTTCTCTTCAGATGGAGGTAAGAATGACCTTCTACGTCGTCGAGGTTTTCCTCAAACGAAGGTATACAAATATAAAGTGCATCTCTTCGTTGACTACCCGTCGAGGGGATACGACGTCCGTCGTGGAATATCAATGTCTTACAATGTTTGGGGTTTTCTGTCCCACTGAGAAGTTGATGTCCCATATCCTTCAGGGCTGCTTTCCCTTTTAGATGCGGATTCATATCAACGTGATGACGTCTCACATCGTCCAGGACTGTCTATCTCCTAATATGCGAATTCATTTCAACGTGTTGACGTCTCACATCACCCAGGGTTGTCTATCCCCTTAGATGTAAATTCATATCAACATGTCCGCCATGACATATCCCTTTGGTGAACGTGAGGCGCACCTCTATATCGACTACCTATTGAGAGGATTCGGCTTATCGCCGTGGATATCAACTACCCATCAAGGGGATCCGGGTTACTACCGTGGATATCGGCTACCCGTCGAGGGGATCCGGCTTACCGCCGTGGATATCGACTACCCATCGAGGGGATCCGGCTTACCGTCGTGGATATCAACTACTCGTCTAAGAGATCCGGCTTACCGCTGTGGATGAATATGCCTTGTGTAATGTCATTTTGATGGTGTAATATCATTCGTAGCATTGTTCAATTGTAGCGCTATTTTCAGTGCCAACTTAGAATCTTGGGGAAAATATCCTTGAAGTCTTCTCAAGTTACCAAGAAGTGCCACGATCTTGAAAGGCGTGACCACAAGCTTTTGGTCACCAGAAGCGCTAGAGTTTGCAAGATAAAGTATTGAGGGTTGGTCTTTGCAAGACTTTCTCAAGTAACCATAAGTTGTAAGGTTTTGGTTAGGAGTGTTTAGAGTTTGTAGGACAAAAATCCCAAGTTTTGGTTACCAAAGTTTGTTTGCAGGAAAAAATGTAAATTTTTGGTCACCAAAGTTCATTTGCAAGACAAAATGTAAAGTTTTGGTCACCAAAGTTCGTTTGCAGGACAAAATGTAAGGTTTTGGTCACCAAAGTTCATTTGCAAGACAAAATTCCAACTTCTGGTCACCAAGGGCTGGAACCAGATTTTGTCACATGTCAATTCCCTTCTAAATTGCTTGTGCTTCACATTTTCTCTATCTACAGAGAGAAACCGTATGAAAACCTAATTTCAGGTGTGAAGTCTACATATTTATAATAGGACTTCACGGGCCGGGTATGAAAAAAAAAGGACACGGGTTGGGGGCGCTGCCTTTGAACCCCCACAAGCTGATTGCGGAGCTTAACCCGCGGTTTGCACCGCACACATAATGATGTGGGGGACAACGAATATCCATCTCAGGCTCCACAAACCCAAAAATCCCCCACTTGGAGACCGTAGCTCAAAAGTAAACAACGATCGGTGCATTCTAGTGTTCTCATCTATATCCTTAGGCTTGAAGAGTCACTGAAGCTGAGCATAGCTCTAGTTTCTCTGTCGACACTGACTTAATTAACATGTCGGCTAGATTCTTGCTACCTTGGATTTTCTTAAGTGCTAACATCTCATCCTCGAGAAGAGATCTGATGAAGTGATAAAGTAATCCGATGTGCTTGGTCCTCGAATGAAATGCTGAATTATTTGTTATATGTATAGCACTCTGCCTATCACTGTGCAAAACATTCTTCGCATGCCTGAAACCCAATTCTGCCAACAAACTCTGTAACCAAATCATCTCTTTACTAGCCTCGGTCACTGCCACGTACTCTGCCTATGTAGTGGATAAAGCAATGATCTTCTGTATTTGCAAAATCGAACTAACTGCAGTAGTGCCAACTGTGAAGACATAACCGGTAATGCTTCTCATGTGATCTACCTCTCCAGCAAAGTCCGCGTCTAAAAATCCCTGTAGTCTCAACTCACCCCATCTGAAGCATAGGTATTTATTGGTAGCTCCCTGTAGATACCTCAGTATCCACTTCACTGCTTCCCAGTGCTAATTCCCTGGATTGGACATTAATCTGGTCATAGCTCTCACTACATAAGAAATATCTAGTCTCGTGCAAACCATGACATACATTAGACTTCCAATGGCCGAGGCATATGAAACCTTGGCCATGAAGTCTCTATCTTCATCTGTCTTTGGAGACCGGTCCTTGGATAGCTGGAAATGACTAGCCAACAATGTACTAATTGCCTTGGCATCACTCATACCAAATCTCTTCAGAACACGACCAATATACTGTGCCTGAGATAACTGCAAAGTACCTCTATGCTTATCCCTGCTAATCCTCATTCCAAGAATCTGCTTTGATGCGCCCAAATCTTTCATGTCGAATTCAATCGACAATTGCTTATTCAAATTTTTTATTTCGTCCATATCTGAACCTGCCACTAACATATCATCGACATAAAGTAGCAAAATGATATAACAGGGCTCAAACCGCTTGAAATAGCAACAATGGTCAGCGTTGCACTTGTAGTAGCCATTTCTTTTTATGAAGTTGTCAAACTTCTTGTACCATTGCCTCGGAGCCTGCTTCAAACCATATAAGCTCGTCTCCATTTTGCATGCGAGCTTCTCTTTTCCTTTCACTAGGAACCCTCTGGTTGCTGCATATATGTCTCTTCGTCTAGATCATCATGGGGAAAAGCAATTTTTACGTCTAATTGCTCAAGGTGCAAACCCTCTGCTGCAACAATGCTCAAAATCAACCGAATGGTAGTAATCTTCATAATCGGTAAGAAAATGTCGGTGTAGTCAATTCCCTCTTTCTGCTAAAAGCATTTGACTACCAATCTCGCCTTGTATCTCTTGGAACCATCATGTTCCTTTTTTACTCGATACACCCATTTGTTGTGTAAAGCTTTCTTTCCCTCAGGAAACTCAATTAGTTCCCATGTACTATTGGAGATAAGGGAATTCATCTCATCCTTCATTGCAAGCTCCCACTTGCTAGCATCCACTACCATCATTGCATTCAATCTCACCTGCATCAATGAGCAACAAATAATTTATATTCCTTCTGTTTGCATCATGAGGTCGGGAAGACCTCCTAGGTACAAGAGCAAGAGTCTGTAGTGCACCACTCCGTTGTGTGCTACTTTGCGATGTAGGTTCCTCCGATTGTGAACTCTTAGCTATCTACTGTGCCACACGGTTCTCTGGAATATCATCCAACTCGACATATGTTGGATATTTCTGTGTTGTGCTGCTGTACTGTGATGTGCTTTGTCATTGTACATCACCCTTTCATTGAAGATAACATCGCGACTTCTGATCACCTTCTTGTTCTGGTCATCCCAAAACCGGTACCCATATTCATCTCCACCGTATCTTATGAAAATACACTTCAGTGACTTGGGATCAAGCTTACCCTTGGCATGGTCACTGACATGCACATAAGAGACACAATCGAAAAATTTCAAATGGGACTGTTTTACCTCCTTGCCTCTTCATACCTCCTCTAGTAACATGTGATCCAATGGTACCGATGGTCCTTGATTGATTAGGTAGGCTGTTGTGTTGACTGCCTCTGCCCAAAACTGCTTGGGTAATCCTGCCTGGATACGCATGCTTCTGGTTCTCTCAATCAATGTTCGGTTCATTCGTTCTACCACTCCATTCTACTGTGGAGTTCCTGGCAATGACCTCCCCAATCCGATTCCATTCTCGTAACAGAATTTCTTGAACTCGGTGTCTTCATACTCACCACCATTGTCAGATCTCAACTTATTGATTTTCAAGCATATCTCATTCTCCACCATGGCTTTCCACTTCTAGAACTTCTCGTACACCTCGGATTTCTGTGTCAAAAAATACACGCACACCTTTCTAAAGTGGTGATCAATAAAAGTCACAAAATAAGACTTACCTCCAATGGATGAGACTCTAGCTGACCCTCAGACATCAGTGTGAATAAGCTCAAGCTTCTCTTGCTTTCTTGGTTTGCCATCTTTTTTGAAACTCACCCTTTTCTGCTTCCCGAAGATGCAACTCTCGCACAAGTCCACATCAACTGACTGAAGTCCCGGTAGTTTTCCTTTGGAGTGCATAACCTTGAGTCCTTTCTCGCTTACATGTCCGAGCCTCTGGTGCCATAAATTTGGATCCTCCTTGCAATCTGCAACTGTAATTGATCCATGTGCATTAATTGTCATGTCAAGAGTGCCACTCATCTTTCCACGTCCCACGATCATTATGCATTTAGAAACCTTCCATCTATCGCCATTGAAGGTTGTGACATAACCTTCATTTTCCAACTGTCCCACTGAGATCAGATTCTTCCTCAAGTCAAAGATGTGTCTCACATCCTTCAATTTCCATACAGACCCATCCAGCTTGATCTGCACATTTCCCTTGCCAACCACATCGCATGGTTGATCATCATGAGGATAAGCCTTCCCTAGGCTACCTGGTACAAAACACACAAAAAATTCTCTACTTGAGGTAGCATGAAAAGTTGCTCCGAAATCTAGCACCCAAGAGTCCTCCTTGCTCTCCAAGGAGCAGATCAAAGCATCATCTGATTCTTCGGAAACAACATTAGGCCTCTTCTCTATTTCCTTCTCTTTCTTTGGAGCTTTGCACTGATTTTTAAAATGGTCTTTCTTACCACAATTCCAACATTTAATGTTCTTGGATCGAGATTTCAATCCATGATTGTTGGACTTGGACCTTCTACAATTTGAACCCTTCTTGGAGTTTCGGCCTCTGCTCTCCATATTCAATACAGATCATTAAGTAGAAGTATCATCTGACTGCCTTCAGCTATCTTCAGTCATGATCATACTGACCACATCGTCAAATGTCAATGTTGTCTTCCAGCAGAGCTACTGATTCCAGTAACCATGCCATTCTAGCTCTCAGGCAACTAACTGAGAACCAACAATGCTCGAATCTCATCCTTGAATTTGATTTTAACTGTTTTTAACTGGTCGAAAATTTCATTGAATTTATTTAGATGTTCCCTTAAATTCGCACCTTCGGCCATCTTCAGATTAAACAGCTTCTTTATCAAGTGCACATTGTTTGCTGCAGATGGTTGCTCATACATTTCAAAGAGAAATGCCATAAGGGAGACTGTAGTCTTCTCACCCTTAATATTAAATGCAACAAACTTCGATAGTGTCAGCCTTATGGTGCTAAGTGCTTTCCTGTCAAGCACATCCCATTCTGCCTTCTCCATATTTGAAGGCATCGTACCCAATGGTAGGTACAGATCCTTCTGGTAGAGGTAATCCTCTATCTGCATCTTCTAGTACCCGAATTTTATGCCATCACACTTCTCTGTTCCTTCACTTGATTCCTTCTCTAAAGTCATTGTTGCCACTCAAACGAAAAAATTGACGAAAAACTTTCACAGGAATTTTGTCAAACACCTTGTGTCAATGGTCACAAAAAACCACAGCTCTGATACCACTTGTTAGGATTAGATTAATCCAAGCTTGTGTAGATCAATCTAATAAACTCGTCAAGAGTTCTCAGATCTTGAGATGCGTTGAATCAAGAGAAACAAGTAGAGCACACTTAAAATGAAAGACAGAAAGTAAAGAAGAACACACATAGATTTAACGCGGTTCGACGATCTTGCCTACGTCCATGGAGCACACCAGAAATCCACTATATTCTTAAAGTTTTATAGTCTGAGAGAAACCTTATGAAAACCTAATTTCAAGCTCAACAAACCCAAAAATCACAGTGTATCAACACTGTAGGTACAGGTCTTTCCCACATAGGGAAGTCAAATAATAGGCATTTAAGCCAACCTATCTCCTCACTAGCGGTGGCAAGTGCGATCAACTCAGATTCCATAGTGGACTTAGCTATAACAGATTATTTCTTGGATTTTCAGAAAACAGCTCCACCTCCAATAGTGAACATATAGCCACTGGTCGACATGGAATCATCTGACAGAGTGTTCCAGTCAACATTGCTAAATCCTTCAAGGACCGCGGGATACCTATGATAGTGAAGTCCAAAACTTATAGTTCTTTTAAGGTACTTCCCCCCATGTTTATAAGATTCCAATGCTCAAAATTGGGATTACCTATAAACCTACCAAGTACTCCTACAACATAACCTATATTAGGTCTAGTGCAGTCAGTAGAAAATCCCAAGCTGCCAACTATGCTGGCATACTCTTTCTGATTGAAACTACTTCTAGGGTTTCTAAACAATTTAATACTGGGATCAAAAGGAGTACAAACAGGTTTACTATCAAAGTAACTATACTTCTTCAAGATCTTCTCAACATAATGAGACTGATCAAGATATATGCAATCAGGTGATCTAGTGATCTTAATGCCAAGAATGACATTAGCTTCAACTAGATCCTTCATGTCGAAACTACTAAATAATAGCTTTTTGGTTTCTTCTACAACCCTTATGTTGGAACCAAAAATTAGGATATCATCTACATAAAAATAGATCATGACATGAAAATTATCTACAAACTTATAATAAATGCATTTATCACTATAATGTATTTTAAATCCATTATTAATCACAAATTGGTCAAACTTCTCATGCCACTATTTAGGGGCTTGTTTAAAACTAGGTGTGTTAACAAGTTGAATTCGGGACGGGTCCAACAAGTCCTAGAACCGAACCCTATTATATGGGACAGTTCCGAGTCTTGTTAGTTCCGGGTATGGGGATGTCACCCTTAGTCCCAGAACTAAATCCAGAAATATTCGGTTCTTAACGGTTACCCTTTGACTACCCAGTATTTATTATATTAATATATATTGAAAATATGTATTTAAGATGTGTTAGAGTACACTTATGTGTACGTGTTGGCATATTTGGCAATAAGGAAATATTCTCATATGCGTATGGGTATTTTG
>JAUPMG010169077.1:0-10638 GCA_031762675.1 Pachysandra terminalis
CTATGTGTTGAGGCTGAGAGCCTGATTTTGGAGGTTGTATGCCTAGTATGGTTGTGATATGTTGGCTGAAGGCCATATATATTGTGTGCTCCCATTCTTGTCCAAAGGTTAGGATTTCACATCCTAAGTAGAATAGCGGATTAGAGACTGGACTACGTTTTAGGTTGATTGGGAGGTTAGGATGAAGCTTATGTTGGCTATCTAGGGATGGAGTTCTGACCTTCCCAAGTAACCTATAAACTAATTTGTATGTTTAGAGTTGAGACTCTAACTACTTGGATTAACATTAGGTGGTTAGAATGGATGTTTTGGTTTTATCACCTGTAGGTTGTCTGTGATGGTTTCTAAAGGTTTATCGACGTGTATGGACACGTGGATAAGTGGCCTTTATGCAGTATCACTAAGGTCCTTGTATTGTTGTTGCATAATTGGAATGCTTATGATGTGTTCCATTGGATTGTTGCGTCTGTGGGCGCGTAACAGCTTTCACGGGAATCTTTCATTTGTGATTTCTAGGGTAGGCATTCATACTATGGTTAGGTGAAGTACAAGTGTGTCTTGATGGAAAGAGAATGAGGTAGCCAAGTCCTCGTAGGTTGAGATTCCTACAAAAATGGGATATTGATGTATATGGATAGTGTGATGAAATGGTTGCCACCGAACCATGGGTTAGCGCCCGGATCGGTGAGTGGGGCTGCCGGTTGTTCCAGGAACATAGATTCCAAATTGTGGATGGTTATCCAAGAACATTTGGCACGACATCTAAACTTAGGCATTTTCTGCACACCATCTTGTATTCTTTGATTGAGCATACTAGAATATTTGTATTCCATCTCGCATCATATCATGTCATATCACCTCATACTATATTATGTATCTTGTGTATGTTCTACGAATTGGTTTCTCAGATTGTCATACTTAATGTTATGTTATTGTTCACTATTTACCTAGATCATGCTTATTGAGTATTCAATACTTAGGCAGTTTGTTATGTGACTGCAAAATGAGATGGTTGACTGGAAGGGACATAGACCTTGACCTACTTATGATTCATGTGGAACTGATCAGTTGATTTAGATGTGACTTTCTGATATGGAACTTTAGATCTTTATTCTTTTATTAGAAATGGTTGTAAGGCTCTGCTGAAGCCATATGATTATTTATTTATTTGGAACTTGATGTAATACGTAGGTTTACTTCCGCTATCTATACTCTGCTTTTATGAATTAAATTGAGTTGTCTCATGCCTTCTGTGATGCGAATCAGCGGTCCAGCTATGGATCCCGAAGGTCGCGCCTTGAAATGTGTGCCCTTTCCACGTGGGAAGTCGAGCCGGATTTGGGGCGTGACACACCCCCATTCCACAATGGGAGTGGAAATCAATAATAGCCAAACCATAAGTAAAAACTGAGAACTTATATAATAATGAAAAGATAGTCAAGTAAAACTATTACAATCAAAACATAACATCATTACAATGGAAATCAAAATACATTACTTAGTTTCATGCTAATCAAAAGCCTATTTAAAATATGGCCCAACAATTGCCATGAGTATACCTTGGCATGCAAACTAGCAAAAATGAGTAAAGTCCTTAATTAATATCCTCACTAGTTTCGTCAATATAATCAATAGTCTCCTCCAAACTTTGGTCTTGGGCTTGGTCTCCATAATCCAAGTCATCCTCTTCTATAATTCCTGAAATATGGTTGCTCGAAAGCATAAGTTACACTTAGGTTACTAAATAAACAAGTTTAGCACAATAAATGGTTAAAGTAGGGACAATGCCACTCTCCAATGTTAATCCAATAAATAGTAATATAAATGTGATATATGATGATTGTGATCATGTAATCAGTGATAAATGTCAATATGCAAGTAAAACATGTATTATATGCATGTGGTCAAGATTTAATAATGCATACTGTGCACCTATCATGTAAAATCACCAACTGTGATCTAGTAAACAATATCTAATATACCATGTAGCTGTTAGGTGTATTCATAACATAAGTCCCCACATGACCGATCCGTCCTTGAGCGAGATGTCTTAAGAAACTATCCCCCGCATAAACGGCTACTCTCAAAGACAGGATTGTAATAACCTGAAATAATTCGTGAAAAATTATAACTAAGAACCTTAGGGTAGGATAGTAATTTGTTTAGATTGATAAGTGAATTTGACTAAGTAAATCTACTTTAGATCACTTAGCGTCCTTAATCACACAAACACACACTAACTGATTAGTTTAAACTGATAGACTTAAGGGTAAAATGGTAATTTGGGGAATTGTAACATAATTTCACTAATTTATTAGGATTAAGAACACTCAAAAAATTATTAATTTCATAGGACACTATAGGTTTCCTTAAATCATTAAAACCGATAAATCAGCTAGAATTAAATTAAGAAACAAAATAGGTCAGATAACCCAATTTAATAATTAACTAAGAAATATAATATTTTGCCAGTTTAATCTTTTATTTAAGCATGTTTATGTTTTAAAAACTTGTGATGTTCCATTTCCTTGTTTTGATCGCTGATCGGATAGGAGCCGACCATGCGATCGTGGTTGTGATAATTGGTTGGTCCTAGTACTTTATGTAGTAGTGGTCCTTTAAATATTTGAGCCATTGGCAATCTTGTAATTATCTGTATTTCATTGAAGTGTATGGTTGATATTTTGGTGGTTTAAATGGATGGTCTAGATTAAAGTAGTTGAAATTCAGAGGTTGAGATTAGAGTAGTTGTAAAGAATGGCTTGGATTGGGTAGTTAGAGTTGAAAGGCTAGGATTATAGTTGTTGAAAAGAAAGAATACGATTTAAACATGTGGCATGTAGTTGGTTGGGATGGTATGGTGAGGATATAAGTGGTTGTTTTGAAGGACTTGGATTGTACCACATGGCATGGCTTGCTTGAGAAGGCATGAGAAAGAATCTCATGTGCATTTCACTTGGGCTTCAAATTGGTTTGAATTTCATTTCATATAGGTTTAGCTTTCTTTTAAGTTCATTTCATTTAGGTTTAGTTTCATTTAGGTTCATTTCATGTGAGTTTAGTTTCATTTAGGCTCATTTCATTTGAGTTTGGGTTTCATATGGTTTTAGCCTTCATTTGGTTTAATTTGCATTTGGATTCATTTGGGTTAAATTGGTTGGGTTTAGTTCACTTGGTTTGAGAGTTTGGGGAAAGGAAGAGAGAAAGAGTTCATTTTGTTTTTGTTTCTTGTAGTGGAGCTTTGGAGCTTTGGAGGAAGAAGAGAAGACAATTTTGGAAATGGCAACGGTGGAAATCAAGCTTGCTTGCTTAAGTTAAGTACTAAATTCAAGAATGTAATTAGGTTAAATTTTAGTTTTCTATACTTTCCTTATTCTTCAAGTTCTTGAAATATTTTGATGATTATTGAATGAAATAATGATAGATGTTGATTTGATGATGTAACCATGAGTTTAATCAAGTTAATTCTAGTGTTCTTTACATTTTTGTACATTTCATGTTTAGGTTTAGGTATGTGATAAATGGAGGAGTTAAATGTTAATTTGTGGTTGGTTGATGTGTTTTTCTGCTTGTAAATGACATATGTTAACCTTTAGGTGTTTAAGAGTTGATAAAACTTAGTTTAGAAGAAAACCTCCTTGATTTTGGGCTGTTCGCGACGTTCGGCGACCTACTAGGCGCGCCGAACGAGTTGCAGAACATGAATTCTGGGACAAAGGCGAACATTTCGGTGCGCCGAAAGGTCGTCGAGCTTGAATACCCAGCCGAAATGGCCACCGAACTTGAATACCCCGCTAAGATGGGCACCGAGCATGAACACTCCGCCTAATAGGTTTCGGTGCGCCGACGTGGTCACTGAGACTTAGTCCCCTGGAATGATCGCCGAATCTCAGTAAGTGCGCTGAAGGGTACGCCGAGGCAGCCTTCGGTGCGCTGAAGTCCTCGCCGAAGACTCCACCAAACCTGATAGATTGGACTTAAGTAATACCTATTAATAGTCGTTCATTTATATACTTAGTAATCAAAATTTCATAACTCGTACACTGTAGTAGTATTGTTTAGAAACTTTCAGATTTTGACTTTAATTGGGGAGATATTATGATAACTTAGAACATGTGATATATCCCCCGTAGAACTCACACTTCACTTGGCATGTAACTTAGAATTCTCCCGACTCATTCTAGTATGGTATCACATGAATTCAGATGCTGCCATTGTATGTTGTGCTTCTTAATGGACCCGTTATTACGGGAGGATGAAATGTTGAGATATGGATGTTTGACCTAGTATGGTCACTATACTTGCAGTTAATGGCACATCTGATACTTCATCGTGAACACGTAATTAACCCTACACACATGTTTTTCAGTGTTCCACTTTGGGTTGCTTGAATGACGTGTTATGTTTCATGTGTGACTATTGTTCGAGTGGTGTATTCTATTATGTGTGCAATTTTGTTTGATACTCTGAAAAGTAAACGTTTTTAGAATTAGTCAAATCTAGGATAGGTTCTGTAACCGTGGGTATAACTAGTATCTTGAAAACATATGTAATCCTTTAAGATAAGGTGTATAACGTGGTGAGAATAAAATGGGAAATGTTGTGTGATGATAAGGCGAGGTATTCTCCACTTATTGGGAAATGTGAAGCGACCTAAGTATTGACACTAATGAGTGATAACGCGGTATTGTAGGGATCTAAGGAGGGTTATTAGGCTATGACATACCCTACCTATTGACTTTAGACTTGACCATGTCTTGGGGTTGTGACTTCAAGTGTCTGATAATTGAATGATTGTACTATTGCTGTGCTAGGATGCATATGATTGATTGAGATACATTGATACTTGTGGAAAGGATGCTTGTGATGGTATCTGGTAGATTGTTCATGTGTATGGGCGCACGGGCAGCTTCTGAAGGGTATTATCACCGGTGATCCCATTGATTATGCATGTATGTTGAGAGGAATTCCCGTGATGGCTTCCCAAGGATTATCCGTGTGTATGGGCACACAGATAGCTTCCGAAGGTTGTTACCACTGGAAGTCCGTATGCTTGTGCTGGACGGGGTGCTTGTGATGGAGTACCCAGGATTATTCATGTGTATGGGCGCACGGATAGATTCCAAATAACCTTATCACTGAAAATCTTATTGTTACTGATTCAATTGAGATTGATGTGATAGTTCGTCCTGATCAACCGGGCAGCAACGGACAAAATATGTGAACTTGATAACTCGTCCGGGTCAACCAGGCAGTGACGGATTGAGATTGGTGTTATAGCTCATCCAGGTCAACCAAGCAGCGACGGATTGGAGATGGATATTCGTTGGTAAGGATTGACTATCCTTGAGTACCTGATACTCTAAATTTTATGGATCGACCTTCCTTGGGTGTTAATGCCCTAACAGGGTATGGTTCGACCTTCCTTAGGTGATAATGCCCTAACAGGTAATGGAGGACCATCCTTGGGCGAGGCCCAAAAAGGTTATAAATAGCTACGGGAATTAAGCCCAGGTAGGTTGCAAGTCCTACGAAACCACGCTGTACACGTGGGAGACATCAATATGAACCTCATCATTCACATCAGTATTCACTAAACTCAATTTGGTATTTATTACTTCCATAGTCCCTCTATGAGTTACCATTACAAGATCCCATCATGTATTCCACAAACACATGAATTCATCATGTTACCACACATTCTACTCACATAGTACCATTATCTCTCACATTAAGACACATAGTTCCACCATATTTCTAATCAGTATCCACATGATCCCATCGTGTACAAACCATCCAATTCTTTGAGGAACTTGCACCCAAGGTATATTGTACCATTCCATATAGTAAGTCCACATGGTCCCACCATGCTTCTCACACAAATCAAAACACACATATACAGCCATAATGCAAAGAATACAATTATCAAGCAACAATCAATGCAATGCGAAATAATGAATGATGTGATGCAATGATGATTTATGAGTACAAATGATGCATATGTAATGCACAAAGAATCAAACAATCAATCATTCTTTAGGGACTTGCACCCATGGAAGAATGCTTCTGTTGCGACTATCCAATTATAGGGACTTTCACCCAGGGCTAGAAACCACCATATGCTCCCTTCATTTTAGGGACTTGCACCCAGGGCTAGAAGTCCACCAGTTATGACTCATTCAACCTTAGGGACTTACACCCACGGCTGAATTCACCAGTCATAAACAATTAGTTATGCACACAACACCAGATCAATCCCATTGACCTGAAGATGCTCCCAGCATCACATCCAACACAATCATATAGCGAACAAGTCAGTCAATCCCATTGACTTCAAAGGATACCCTTGGTACCACTAATACTAGTCATAGTCCACATGGCCTAGCCACAGGGCTATCACACAATAGGGATGTCCCACATGCCCTCACACACATTCCAAATCAGGATTTGACATCCTAGAAGTCAACAAAATGTCATAGAACAATCACAAACCAAATCACCTTATAGGTTGCCTATTTGGATGCTAAACTAGACATTTCAGACAAATGGTTGTTCAAAATCCTATACAAGTATTTCACACACAAACCAAGAATACACACATGTTCTAAATCACCTCAGGGATCATTCCTTAAATTTTCACTTCATTTGGAGCTCGGTAGATGCTCGGTTTCTACCGAGGTTCCTACCGAGAGTGTTCGTTACATGTCTCGGCATCTGCCGAAACTCGGTAGATTGTCCCGAGAATTTCAGCCTTTCGGTAGATGTTCTTGGTATGTGCCGAGACTCCTAATGTGGGTCTCGGTACATGTCTCAGTATGTTCCGAGGCTCGGCACATTGTCCAGAGAGTTTGGGCTTCTCGGTATGCACCGAGACTCCTACTGTGGTCAGTTTTCGAGCATTTTTCACATTTTCCGATCTCTAATCATCACACATATAATTTAACACCTTTTTACATCTAACAATCTTCATAAGTCATTGGTTGAAATTTCCATACATAAACATTTAATTTATCTCGAACCACATCAAATCCCCAATACCATTCAGATCTTGTTCTAGATTAAACCTAACTTTCTCATGCATCTTAGATCTCAAATGTGAACTCAATCAACATAATAATCCAAACAATGATCATATCAGCCAAATCCATAATAAAGCTAACATTTGATCATCATATTCCATCAATTCATGCCAATATTTAAATCTGGAAATTCATACCATTTAGATCCAATAATTGGAGGTTTATATATATCAAATCATCAAGTCACATCAATCATGGTTGTAAGATTATCCTATAAATCACATTCATATTTCTCCAAATCACAATCCTACTTGATGGATGGCATGTCTTAATGAGTTGGGTCCAAGCCCAACTCACCTGATGTTAAAAAAATAACACAATTTCACCATCAGTTTACCATATTTACACAATAGTCCCTATTCTACCCTCAATCTTACAATTAAATCCATGTTTACAACAATGGAAGAATTCACCATTTAGTTATTAAATTTAATGATGAATTCAGGGTCGTTACAATGTCCCCCCCCCCCCCCCTTAAAGGAATTCTGTCCCGAAATTTGCACGTACCTTGGTTAGCAAACCAAGATGGGTAACGTTCCCGGATGTCCGACTCCAATTCCCATAATGCTTCATTCTCTTCAAGATGACTCCATTGCACGTTAACCAATGGGATGTTTTTTGTCCTTAACACTTGTTATTTCTAATCCATGATCCTAACCAGTGCTTCTTCATAGCTCACATCTTCTCTCAATGGTAGATCAGTCCAGTCAATGACGTGCGAAGGATCCGGTTCATATTTCCTTAACAGAAATACGTGGAATACGTTGTGAACCTGTCACGATCCAAACTTAAGGAAATTCACATTTAACCCTGATAAGTGTTTTCTATGTCGTTGGATTTATGCTTATTCAAAAACCTCTCCCTTATGACTATACTATCAAGTATAGAGGAGTAGGGTATCGAATCCACGAGGACTGGGGGTATGCTTTTATAAACCTCTCCAGAAAGATTTAAGTTTTATTAATAGTAAAGAGGTGAAGAAATTAAAACCCTTTTTTTAGTTTTAAAAGAAAAACTATTCTATGGAAAGCAATGAAATAAAGCTATTAAATAAAGCGAGTAAATAAAACAGTAAATGAGGCAGTTTAACCGACCATAGGAAAGCAATTAAATAAAGCGGTAAATTAGGCGATTGAACCGACCATAGTTAAGCTAGAAAAGAAAAGGTGAAATTGAAACTATGAACTTTATTTTATATTGAAAGCAACAGTACATGAGATTAAAAATGACATACCTTGAAGAAATAAACCCAAGAGCATGAAGAATAAGCTTGGCACTTGAAGATTACAAGTCTTGAATTATAACAACATAGAAATGAAAGACATAATTTAAAACAAACTAAAATTAAGAAGGGAAAAACTAACTAACTAAAAAACTAAAAGGGCGAAGGGAGTATTTATAGGTTTCAAAAATAGGATATTGTTTGGATATTCCTTGGAATATGCTTTGGATATTCCTTGGAATATGCTTTTGATATTCTTTGGTTAGTGGGCTTTTGAGTGGGCTTGTGGTCTTTCAAGTGGGCTTGTGGGCTTTTAAGTGGCCTTCCGGTCCAGTTCAACATTTGGACCATATATGCTTCATCCGACATCGGTTAGATGTGATTCAAGTTGCATTGGAAAGATACTTCCAAGGGATACAATTCCTCTAGAGATAGTCTCTCTCCAATTCGGATGTTTACCATCCCCAAAACAGCCCTCAAGCTTCTGTCCTGTACCATCTAACTCTAATTGCTTCCCAAAGTCAAAATTTGACAATATTGACCTCTGGAAACCTACAAACATCAAAAACAAGACAAAACATCGCATTAACATAAAACTAAGGTCTAGTATATGCAAGTTAAGGGGTAGAAATGCGACACAAAACTACATTTTCAGTGTGAATCAACACCCCCAAACTTACATATTGCTAGTCCCTTAGTAATACAATAATTGAAAATAGAATTGACTATTCTATATCCATCTTTCATGGGATGTATGATTGCATTTAGCGTATGCAATAAGCCTTTTAAACCCTTTGGAATCCCTAGTGGACGAGTAAAATCTCATGAGGGTTTAATAGAACGCTACCCACAAACATTAACTCCTAATCATTGGTATCAAAGAAAATAAAGGCTTATAGGAAAAATGGTTCTCATTCATTAATAAATTTAAAATAAAGAACTCCATCTTCAAAAACTTTCAAAAATACAAAGTCTAAATATTTACAAATAGCTAGCTAAGAAATTGCAGAGTGCAAGTGAGATTAACACATAATTATGAGGCTTCAACTCGATTCTAAAAAGCAACATCTCAACCTTACTGGAATTCCCTAACACGATAAACAACCAAAGGCATTTATATAAATATATATATATATATATATATAATATATATATATATATATATATTAACAATGGACCGTGCAATGTTTAGCTTCATTAAGGTTTTCTAATTGACCCCAGTAATGAATGTTAGGCCAGTGACTCCCAAACCAAATGGCTCTAGGGCATTAGGTGTAGAACACCATTTTATGGCTTAATAACTCGAGTCAAAAAGGGTACGAATGTTAAACTAGTCTATTAATTAACCAACATTTATTCTTTACCGTTTTACGCGAACAATCACTGCTTTACAAGGCAAGAAGCCCGGTTACTCAGTAAAGAACTAAGAATGATCAATTATAACATATATATATATATATATATAATTTGTTTTTAATGCCAAGGTTAGTTATCTGGCAGGTTAACCATAAGACATCAAGATTCTGAACCGAACAAATCAGTTTCTCATTTCATACCTCGCAAACTAAGTGTTAATGTGTTTGTGATAAGCTCAACATGTGATTCCTCAAATAAGCCAAAGGTAAATAACTAGACTCATATTTCCTAATGATTGATCATGTGTTCAAAAATTTAAATTCCCTGATGAAATTGAATCAAAACTCAAAGTTAACCTAATTTTCTTTTGAAAAGTTTTACTTTTTCCTTATATACATATAAACACATATGACTTCCCACCCCCAAACTTAAATCGAACATTTTCCTCAATGCGAGTTTAGACAAAAACAATAATAAATGAATTCCTGAAGTTAAAAGAACAATATTACCTCAATCCGAAACTCATAAGGCGGGGTACACAAAATTGGGAAGGGGAAAAGTCACCCCCAAACTGGGAGTTTGCATTAGCTGAAAACAAAATGTGAAAATAACAAGAAAAGAAGCATGGGTTGCCTCCCTGAAGCGCTAAGTTTTACGTCTTCAGTCGGACGCATAGTCCTTAAACATAGACTGGATCAATTAAATCTATCAAGTGGACTTGGAAACACTGAAGCTCATGAAAAGGTTTGACACGATGACCATTGACTTGAATTCTAGATCCATCAGTTGGATTTTCAAGGGTAACAGCTCCATAAGGAGTGACAGAGTGAACAATGAATGGACCCAACCAACGAGTCTTCAATTTCCCAGGAAACAAGTGCAACCTAGAATTATAGAAGAGGACTTTGGCCTGGTACAAACTCTTTCCTTAAAATATTTTTATCATGGATCCATTTTGTCTTCTCTTTGTATGCTCTGGAC
>JAUPMG010169088.1:0-10638 GCA_031762675.1 Pachysandra terminalis
GAGAATACATTGATCACCCTATAAGGGTACAGTGGTACTTGATTTCCTAGAAGGAAGATAGCCGCCAAAGGGAGTTCCCCTTCGAAATAACGAATTCAGCAAAATACAGTGACTTGTCCCCTAAAAAGGTTGTTTGAGACGGATTCTCATGGAAAGCACATGATGAAAACCTCACCGATTTATAAAATATCTGTTTTCTAACTTATCTAAAGGGGGTTTTGTCTTATCTGGAATGGCGGCAGGATGGTGACATTGCTCATTGGAACTTGTGTGAAAGTGACACTCGTCTTCAGAACTGTGTTGCTCAAGTTCTAAAGCAACCTTTTGCAGAGCAGTTTTTAAGGTTTGAAATGATTTGGTCTCTTTTCTCCGGAAGTAACTTAGCCGTGTTGAAAGACACGCATCCCTCAAGATATTTTTCAGAACCACGTGTCACTCAGGAGTTGCCTAGCACTCGAGGGTCCCTCTCTAAACGTTTAGCCAAGTGGCACTTGTCGTACTGAGAGTGGGAAATTCTCTACAAATACCAGTACCCATCCTCCATTGAAAGAGGATTGGAAGGTCTGTGTTTAAACCAAAAATTTTGAAACTTGAAACAACAGTGAGTAAATACACTGAAAGAGAAAGAGAGGGATCTTCAACCTGTGAGGCAACAGTGAGTAAATACACTAAAAGAGAAAGAGAGGGATCTTCAACCTGTGAGGTTTTACTGCTCTGTGATTGCATTCACTCCCCTTCTTCAGTTATTGCAACCCCTCATTTCCCTCTAGCCCCTTCTCTTTGGCTTCTCCACAGGTCAAGTTTGATAAGGAACGCTCTTGACAGAACGGCTGCGCGACGGTTTAGGCTGTCTTGAGACAGACTTCCCTACCTTTTCTCTGGTCTGATGATTGTATTGGTTCATATGTATTAGCTGTTCTACTTTTCTAATACATTTAATCTATTACAAATCCGTCATCACCAATGTCAACCCGAACCGAGTTGCACCCCTAATTATATGATGTCTCCAGCTCCAACAGTTATTTATTTGAAATTTTTACATATGATCACTAGACCTCAAATTGATATACAAGATGAATGCAGATCCCAAAATTGAGTATTCCTAGCTTAGCAATTAGTTAGAGAGAGAGAGAGAGAGAGAGAGAGAGAAGAGTTCTAATGCAACCATGCAAGTCAACAATGTCCATGACGTCTTTGCATTCTTATCTTTCTTTTTTTTATAATGGTAAAATAAACTATTCTACATTTCATCTACTTCTACCACTACTACTAACAATAATAATAATAATAATAATAATAATAATAAAATAATAATAATAATAATAATAGCAATAATACTTTGTATGTTAAAACTAAAATTATTATACATTTTATATTATTTTTATTTTCTAATTTTCATACTACTAGTTAACATATAAAATTCATGATATATATATATATATATATATATCATATGCCTAACTAGTTGGGGTCGACAATATGATGGTTCAAGATTCATGTCTAAGAGATCTAGCAAAAGGCATCAGCTGCCAACCTGACGCAACCCTCCTTTAACCAGTCTTGGGACTAGCAATGCCCAAAAGATATAGCAATACACAACAACATTGGCAGAGTTATATATATATATATATTCCCAGGGTACTGATTATGTACATTATTTTATTAGTCTTGATATTAGTTTTATGATTTGATAAATTTTTATTTGTATGATTACTGATTATCTAAAATTTGCTAACAGTTTTATTTACTTACTAAAAATACTTTATTTTTTATTTTTACTTTCCACTTTCTAAATACACTTTGGCCACCCGAGAAATTTTTTTTCGCTCCGCCCCTGACTATACAAATTCTGAGCTAATGCTTATTATCATAAAAAGGGGAAAACAATAGAGATCTCTGTTCAGTTGGTTAAAAAATTGAGCTACAATAAAATAACTATTTTCTGATTTCAGCTAAACAAACAAATTTAAATTAATTAAGCATTCTATATTAAGCAATTATTCCTGAAGACGGTTCTTTGAAACATGTATCCAACAATACGAACTAGGATACTTGTTATAATCTTAAGCAGTCAATAACATAACTGAATAGGATTCACTAACTTTGTTTAATTGACCAAACTTAGCCAAATAGTTGTTTACCGACATTGAAGCTTGGACGAAGCAAGATGCAAACTCAAATATGCACTTATGAGTCAAAATGTATTCTAACATTGCACTACCAAGTCAATGTTCATGGGGTGTTTCTACAATGTATCCCCACTTGGTATTATTTGAGACAAAATCACTAACCTATATAATTGTATTGTCTGCGTTTCCCTTCACGGACATCAGGACCTAATCTCTGCAGCAATTAAACAAACAACTCATCCGCATGAGCAAAACAACCACAGCCACCAAAAACCTATTATTATCATTAAAAAATGATTTTTTTAAAAGATAACTGGAAGAAAAATACAGACCTTGACTAACATGAGGGCATCGAACACCTCTTGCTCAAGAGAAGCCACTCTGCAATCCCAAAAAAAAAAAAACATATGAAGGAAATGAAGTAATTAGAGAAATCCCAACGAAGCAGAAGCAATCATCCAATAAAATGTCAAGAAATGGGTACTTGAGAATTTGTTTTATCTGAGGGATAGAGAAGGTAGCGAGCTCCACTCCCCATCGGAACGCGCGGCGAGCCTCTCGTTTCTTCTCGTTCCGGCTCTTCTTCCCCGGATACTCTGAGTCGCTGTTGCTCTCTTGAAGATCAGATGGTACTTGGGATTCTGGTAATCTCAGTCCTTGTGATCGGAAATGTACGTTGCGATGAGAAAAAGGAACTGCAGCGAGCAGGGGCCGGTGAGAACTGGCTGTACCGGCCGAGAGGAAAAGGGAGAAGAGAGGATGATGAGGTGTTGCGCGGCCGCAGCCTTGAAGCTGCGTTCTCGGCCACTGTCTCAGAGGTCTCACCACCTGAGCCATTCTGCTCATACTTCTCCGGTCATCTTAGTCTCTTGAAGCTCTCCACTCTCCTTTTAACAGCGAAGACGAGGGATTGGTATGGGAAAAACTATGGTTTTAAGTCTCGGGATCACGGATCGGACCGGTTCCGGCCGATGCCGATCCGGATCGGCGATACCAGCCGCTCCGGATCCGGTACAAAGGTTGGATCCCCCATTTAAAAAAATTGGATCGGCCGGACTGACAGTACCAGTCGCCAGAACAACTGTACCAGTAGTCAGAACGGTGGTACGGGTCGGTTCAGGACCGATCCAGGTCCATGCCTGTTTGACCGTTCTATTTATAAATAAAAAGAAAAACTTTATTTCGGTTGGATCGGTTACTGGACCAGTTAGGCTGATCCAATTTAAAGCCACTTGATTCACTTGGGATTGGACCGGTCCTGACCGATCTTAGTATAGATTGGATCGGTCCGATCCTTGAATAGCTGTATTTTGTCAATGTGGGTACGCTAGATGGAGAACAATGTATACCCGAAATCGGCCCAAATTGTAATAAATTTATCCACAGCAGGCCCTGCCTGTTAGACTACATAAACGTGGATCTATGCCTTGGAAAAAGAAGCGTGCTCCAACTTCCAAGGATGTTTCACAAAAAATGTGAATCATTGTTTGGATAAGAAAAACATCAGTTTTTATAAAAAGATATTTTGAAATGAAATTGATTCAGTATATTTCCTTTTCACGTTAAAAGAAAGATTCGATCAATTTAGATCATCCATTTTACAGAGGATCTTTTAGATCGGTCATGTATATAATATTTTAACTTATGTTAATAGTACATGTATATTAGATTTTTGTTACGTCTAATTCGTTATATAAGCCCTTTATACAACATGACAAATATTTTTGAAACAAACTTAATATTTGACGTGAGATTGACTAAATGTTTACTTGAAATAGTGGAGTCTTGTAAATAAGTATTCCCATGTGACAGATAAAGATCTTCTGTGAACCTGGGTTGTGTGTACCTCACACGATGTTGACACTTGTCTTAGGCGGACCCACAAGAAGGGTGACCATCACCGATTAAGGAATAAGTCAATTTAAGATTTATAAGTCTCTTAGGGTTTTTAGAAATGTCAAGTACCTTTTTTAGTAGGATCCACTTGGGGACATATGTCAACCTCGTCTGAGGTTCACACGAGGTTCACATAGACTAGGTTCATAGAAGATTCATGCCATTACTCTTTAGGCCAAATCTAAACTATCTTAAGTGAAAGGTGAAGCCCAAACACGACCCTTTTACTTACCACATCATTACACTAGCCCTCAACTCACAGGCTCTTTTAATGGGTACATTGTTTGCACCATGTATACTAACTAGTTTTTGAGATGTATACTAACTAGTTTTTGGATCAAATAAACTGGTTCAACAAGCTGGGTTGCAAACAATGTACCCATTAAAAGCCCAACTCACCTCTGGTCCATATGGCCATATGGCTCCATATCCTTAGGTAACATGTGGGTGTATGCCAAGTGACCCAATGATATGGGTCTTGTTAGCCATTGTGTATTGGTTGGATGGTGCTAAAATTTCGAAGTGATGGTTAATCACAAATTAGTTGATTTTAAGATCTTCTCGCAACAACCTAGATCTTAATCTTTCTTCAATCATGAGACATGTAAGTTTTTCACATTGCCATCTTGACCTTAACATGATACTAATAAAACTGCCTTCTTTAGAGCTGACCAATCAATTCATAGTCTTAGTGATACCGATGGTTTATAGGCACCAAAATTACAACTCTAGGATAGGCTGTTAGATGTGAGGCCTAACATTTTTCTTTTTCTTAAATACCTTTTTAATTTAAAAAAAAAAAAACTTTTTCACATCCAATCACTTGGGCTTCGTTTGCGTCACGAACCAAATCAAAAATACCTAATTTCTAAGATATTCTGATTTATTCACAACCTTTACCCCGTATTTCTACGAGTGTGAATAACAATAATCAAAACATAAGCGTAAATTACTAATAGTACTAGTAAGATATAAGTAACTAATACAACCTAAGCTGAAAATCAAATGATTCTAGGAACATAAAGTCTACTTCTAGACTATACCAAAGGTTCTACCAGAGTAAGCTACCCATTCCGGTTTCTCTCTTCACATCTAAGTTCCTAAACCTAAAATATAAACAACAACCATAAGTTGGAAGCCAGAATGAGTAAACCTTCAATGAAGTGTATTGACTCATGTTTCAACATTATGAGAAAAGTGCAAAGGTATACAATGTGTAATAACATAATATGTGCAAGTGGTGAACAAATGTGACAATTAACTACAATTTAACACAATAAAAGTTCTCTCTCATCCTCATTGAGTATTACTCAATGGTCAATAATCCTACAGCTACATGTGGAGATTTTTATATGAAAATTTGGCCAAGTGTTTTATACAAGAGGCTCTCACACTAATATCAGCACAGAATACGAAATGCCAGTGAAATGCAAACGTTGTATGGAAGGTGAAATATCGTAAGTTCCCACGTGATCCCAATCTCTATCCGAGGTGTCCCAGCAACCTGAATGTGCCCCAGGATGTGCCAGCAACCTAAAATCATCCCTCATATGAACGGATTAAGGGATAGGATTATTCTATGTGTACAGCATAATTTTAAGGGCTTTTATCTTAGGAGGCACAATCCCCCCAATTATTTTTTATCACGGGCCCGCGGCCAAAGCTTACACCCACGTGTCTATTCCTTCAGGGAATCTTACATATTCACGACTCAACAGAAAGTATAACATGGTCTCACTGTCTCCCAAGCTTACACCAATGTGCGGATCCTTGGGATAGTTTAGCATCTTCCAAGCTTACACCAACGTGCAGATCTTTGGGAAAACATCATCCCCCAAGACTGTAGAGGTCTCCCTATGTGGGTTCACTCTCAGCCTGGGTACAATCATAAGGTCTTCTCATAGGACTATAATGGTTATCAAGTCAATTATCCTAAGTGTTAATCTAAGCCCAAGGTCTCATGTACAGTATTAGACTAGGCTATCACAGCTGAAAGGTCCATATGCAACTTCCAAATTCAAATCCATTTATTAATGCAACAAACAAGGTTTCATAGGCATATATTAAAACATCAAACATTTGGGCAACATCCCATAAACTATCCTACTAAGCAATTCAAAGCATAAAAACAACTAATCCATATATATATATATATATATAAGGCAATTATAATCCTACTAGTAAAAGAAGAAATGTAAATTGGGCACACCGGCACCAAACTCCTCATCAACATGCATTTGAAACCTTACACATGATCCAACCATTATAAGCATAAATGCAAGGCATCTGAGTGCCTAACTATACCACATTCCCATGGAATATATATAAGGCCATCTCAATATGCCTCAACTCACAATTGAATAATTAAATAAAACACCACAACTACCATTTATATCTAAACACGTGTATTATGATGGTATAAAGCTAATATGAGTGTCTGGGAGCCATACTTACTCATTTCCCCAAAACCTCCTATTGCTTGGCCAAGTCTAGAAATCCAAATTTCTGGGTTGAGGGGTCAAATTTTGCATGAGAGGTCTAACTAACCTGGAAATAGGCCAAACATGTGCAATTAGTCGAGATACACGCGCTTCCATTTGAATCACTCAATTTGGATTAGGTGAGTTGCTCGGCGGGGTGCTCAGCGACTCTTTGGAGCGCCGAAAAATGCAAAGTGCCAAATGGGTTGGCACATCGGGGTTTGGTCCAAATGAGTCTCGATAGACGAGAAGTCAACTTGGTTTGGTCTCTTATATAGTTCGGTGACCTATTAGGATCGCCGAAAGGGGTTCGACGACCTCTTAGGCTCGCCTAGGCTACCCTCGGCGACAAAACCAGAGGGCCTAAAAGCCTCTGAGATTCGGCAGACTCTTCAGCTCCTCGAAAAGGTCACCGAAGCTCAGGAAAGGTCCAAACTGACCGAAATTTCACCAGGAGGTTGTTCACATTCCTAGGAAGGTCCGATTGTGATTTGTTTGTGAAGTTATTAGGCTTACAATGGAGATTCGGGATTTTCCCCTTATTTTCTCCACTTGGGGTTTGGCTTTTCCACATATGAGGTCTAATATGATGGTCTAATGTTAGGGGTTACCACATGCATCACAAATAATGGTCTAAATCCCAAGGAGAAGGTGGGTAAGCAACAAACAACCCTCATAGGTCAAAATAAAAGAACACAACTGAAAGCACCTTCAAAGATAGGATACTCAACTTAGGGTGTTGCCAAAAATGCATCGGGTTCTATCCGCCGTGTCTCCGCAATCTCCAAAGGTCTCCCAAAAGCTCCATGTCTCCAAGAGAAGAGAAGAGAGGAAGAAGAAGAGAGAAAAATGCTGAAAGTGTCTTAAGGCTTTCTATTTATAGGCTCACGGGTCAGATGTGAATAAGTTCAGCAGCGGGGGTAAAATAGGGTTTCGGATCCTACATTTTCCGATAGGTCACCTAATAAAATTCTGTTAGAGGGATTTTACTGGTGGGTCTTGGGAGCTGACGGATACGATAAAAAATCTAATCTAATTATTTAAATTTTAATTAATCTCTAAGGTCTATGCTGACTAATTAGGTTGGCTACCTAAAACTATTAAATTCCTAATTAGTCTAACTTCATGAGGTTAGGGATCTGATGAGCACTAACCGGTTACTAGTGAATTTATTTTAATTATTTTAAATTAAACCTGGTTATTAATCTTAGTTAATTAATGGGTAAAGGTTCAGGTCCTTACAGTTTGGCAGCGATTTTTAGACTAAACCTTAATATGTGACGTGAGATTGACTAAATGTATACTTGAAATACTGGGGCCCTACAAATAAGCATTCATATGTGATGGGCGAAGATCTTCTATGAACTTGGGTTGTGTGAACCTCGTGTGAACCCCACACGAGGTTGACTCCTGTCCCAAGCGGGCCCACAAGAAAGATGGCCATCACCAATTAAGGAATAAGTCAGTTTAGGATTTGTAGGTCTCTTTAGGGTTTTTAGAAATGTCAGGCACCCTTTTTTGTAGGATCCACTTGGGGACATGTGTCAACCTCGTCTGAAGTTCACACGAGGTTCACATAGAATAGATTCATAGAAGATCCTTGACATTACTCCTTAGGCCGAATCTAAACTATCTTAAGTGAAAGGTGAAGCCCAAACACGACCATTGTACTTACCACATCATTACATGAGCCCTCAACCCACAGGCTAGCTCTCTTAATTAGCCCAAACCTTCCGTACAGTATGTGAAGAAAGGATGTGGGAACATTATGGGCTACAAGGGCCCACGTATACTAACTGGTCTTTTGGATTGAAAAAATTGGTTCCATAAGTTGGGCTGCAAATAATGTACCCATTCAAAGCCCATCTCACCTCTCTGGTCCATATGGCTCCATATCCTTAGGTTAACATGCAGGTGCATGCCAAGTGCCCAATGATATGAGTCCTGTTAGCCACTATGTGTATTGGTTGGATGTTGCTAAAATTTCAAAGTGATGGTTAATCCCAAATTGGTTGATTTTAAGATCTTTTGGCAACAACCTAGATCTTAATCTTTCTTCAGCCATGAGACTTGTAAGTCTTTCACATTGCCATCTTAACCTTAACATGATACTAATGGTAAAATTGTCTTCTTCAACAGAGTTGTCCAATCAGTTCATAGTCTTAGTGATACTGATGGTGTATAGGCACCAGAATTACAAATCCAGGATAGGCTGTTAGACGTGTGGCCTGACATTTTTGTTTTTCTTAAATACCTTTTTAATTTAAAAAAAAAAACTTTTTCGCATCCAATCACTTAGGCTTCGTTTGCCAATGATTTTTAGAATGTATTTCATGACTTGGAATGAGTTCTAATCGGTGGAATGAGTTCTCACAGATAAATGATAGTTTGGTTAGCAAAGGAAGGAAGAAGGATAATCTAGCATATTCTCAATTCTAGAATCTTAAATCAAATTAGAGTCTCACCAATTTGAAAGAAAGATTGATAATCGAGTCTCACCAATACCAGAGTAAGAGATGATTTTTACAATGTATTTCATGACTTGGAATGAGTTCTAATCGGTGGAATGAGTTCTCACAGATAAATGATTTTTTGGTTAGCAAAGGAACGAAGAAGGATAATCTAGTATATTCTTAATTCTAGAATCTTAAATCAAATTAGAGTCTCGCCAATTTGAAAGAAAGATTGATAATCGAGTCTTACCAATACCAGAGTAAGAGAGTTGTTAATTACACCATAAAACACACCATGTATTGAAAATCATTCTTACGAAAAATAAGAAATTTCTTATGATACCAATGTTGATGTCGGTCCTTAATTCGCCCTTCTCACCCGACTTATCTAAGGGAGTTGATCACTGATTTGATCCCAAGAAGGCTCCTTGGCCAACCTATCTAAGGGAGTTGGGCACCTGACTTGATCCCAAGAAGCCTCCTTGGCCAACTTACCCAAAGAAGTTGGTCACCCGACTTGCTCTCGAGAGGGCCTCTTGCCCAATTTACATAAGGCAACTTTTTACCTGACTTACATGAGGTTCCCTCATGTCATGAGGTCGTGAAGGAACCTCATGGCATGATGAGATATCAAATCTCTATGTGCAAGTCCAATCATAAGACGCTCACCCTTGGTATCCAATCAGAGGGGAATGCCAGACATACATATCAAAGCTTCCCAAACATACAGGGTGCATAAAAGGTAGGGACAACACATACATTGACCAAACTCTCAAATGAAAAATTACTACATACATGCCCTCCTGTGGTAATCTATTGACCAAATACCCAAAGGAAGTAATTTTCAAAGATTTATATAATATGACATCTCCCGGATAATTACTAAATAATTCCTATTCGAAGAAGTGCTCCAAATGATTGCTTATCTCCCGGATAATTACTGAATAATTCCTATTTGAAGAAGTGTTCCAAATGATCGCCTATCTCCTGGATAGTTACTAAATGATTCCTATCAGAAGAAGTGCTCTAAACAACTACTTATCTCCCGTATAATTACTAAATGATTTCTATCTGAAAAAGTGTTCCAAATGATCACTTATCTTCTAGATAGTTACTAAATGATTCATATAAGAAGAAGTGCTCCAAATGACCGCTTACCTCCCGGATAGTTATAAAATGATTCCTATCCGAAGAAGTGCTCCAAATGACCGCATGACATCTCCTTGATAATTACTAAATGATTTCTATTTGAAGTAAGTATTCCAAAATGACCGCTTAACATCTACCAAGTATGCCACCTTCCGAATGGCTACCCACTAGGACCCATATACTTAATATATATCATTCTCTCGGAAGGGCTTGCCACCCGAGATGGCCAACTCATTACTTAACTGTCACGCCCCGAAACCCGTATCCCAAATCCCTAGGCGGGATGGCACAAATCACGAGATGCGACTTTCGGGATCTATTTCTAGACTGCGGATCAGCAAATCATAACCAAAAGTAAGATGAAATAAAATCACATTTATTCATCACAGAGTGCGGAAGCAAACAATACTATGAAAGAAATAACTAATGGGCACTCAGTTAGGCCCTTATTACAACCATTGATCAAAAGTTTAAATAATGTAACATCAAGTCTGTAAACAAAGTAAAGTAACGACTACTAGAGGTAATCAG
>JAUPMG010169109.1:0-10638 GCA_031762675.1 Pachysandra terminalis
GCAATTTATAGAGTTTAAATGCATTTTTTAACTATTTTTTTAAAATTAAATAAGTTTGACCAAAGTTGACCAAAGTGGATTTATTTCGCCAAAATTTCGACAATTTAGGTCACTCTTTCGCCGAAATATTTCCGGTGAAATAAATTAATTTCGTATTTCGGATACCTTATTTGAAACCAAATTTCGCGAAATTTCGGCGAAATTTCAAACTATGTTTGTATGTCACGTGCTGAAAGATATGATAGCAACGTACAGGCATACAATATTTTTCTATAGGATAATAATGTCTCGGGATGGCAACGAGGCGGTTCGGGGAAGGTATATTCCCCAACCCGCCCTTAAAGGAATTCTCCTAATACCAAATCCGCTCCTAACCTTGTTGGATTAGTATTGGGGCGGGATGAGTTTGGCCTGGATATAAGATATCTTAAAAATAAATGATTTTTGTAAGATAAAACCTGAACCCAACCAAATGGCTACCAAACCCTAACCATTAGGGGGAGGGTACCTGTTTAACCCGCTCCATTACCATCCCTATTAATGTCTAAAACTCATTATGTCCAAATTTATAAGAGCAACATATCACATTGGTTTAACTGGAAGGCTCTTTAGCTCAGGAATTGGAGGTCCCATATTCGAGTCCCCAGACTTACCTGACATCTAGTCCTTGTGGGTGGAGTCATATATTCAGGGTTAACCCTTTTCCCCACTATGTGGGGTTGGGGGTCCCACATCACCCAATAAAAATAAATAACCACATTGGCCTTGATCCTTGACTGGAGTTGCAGAATTTTTGTTTTCTCCAATCAACACTAGTTGACAAGCCCTTATGATGTCCATATCTGAAACTCTGGCTCTTCTCTGAATATTGGCCCTTGTTGAGCTTCAAACCCAAGTAGATAGTTTTGAACTTTTCGTTGGTCATGTCCGCAAATTTGTTGTCCATCAAGTTATACGAATAGTTTTGTGAGTTGACGAAATCAATGAATTGAACATTCGATTGATAAATCCCTAAACGTTGCTCCATTCGTCCCGACCCTTGTAATTACGGCCATGTTTTATCAGCCATTGTTTGAATCTCCGCATCATAGGTTTCACGTCATACCCTTCTTCACATGCGTTTGATGGCGACCATAACATCAACACTGTTAGAACAATCAAGCAAGCGTTTCCTAAAGAGGGTCTAGACATGGCTAGAATGCAAAACGAGTGAAGCATGGGAGGTGATATATAGATGGATTTTGTGATGAGTGTGATAGGGATATAATGGAGCATTTTTCATGAAATCATAGTTTGAAACAAGGAGACGTATCCTACACATGATGTTTGTGCTTTGTTTGATTCTGTTTTGCAATGAGAAGTTTTATTCACTCCTCTTGTTCTTGTACTTGTGATTCTGTTAGACAACTCTTTGTTTTGCTAGGTCTAAACTTGTGTCTTATTAGGGCTATCAACGGATCAGATTTGGATCAGATCAGGGTATATTCAAATTTGGTCTGATTAAAATCAGATCTTAGTTTATCGGATTGCTGGATCATAAATCCCTTATCAAATCCGATTAGTTTCAAATTGGATCAGATTCGAACAATTATCGGTTTTTAGTAAAACTATTTTATAGTTATAAGAAAGCACATAAATCCATTTTAGTTTTAGGGATGAGTTATTAGTTTTTTGCAGTGGAAAACTTGTAAATAAAGTGAGCAGTGGTAAACTTGTAAATATATTACTTTTATTATATATTATTTTGGAGTGTTATTATCTCATTTAAAAAGGATATAAGCATGCAAAGCTTATGTGCGACTATGGGATTATATGAAAATAATTATAATTAAAGAAAAAATTAGAAATTTTGTTCAGAACTCATGTTAGTACATGTTAATCAAACATCTATATTAGGTCATAATACATTTTGTTACATGCTAACCAAACGTGATAAAGAAGCTTTCAAAATTAGTTTCCATAATGAATTTAGGGCATTCATTCTAAGAATGAGTTCCTGATCTAGAACAACAGCCAAATAAGGCCACTTACATAGATTAAGAAGTTATTACATTTCTACCAATGGTTCTCCCCATCTGATCATCCTTAACAATACTAGTAATATGTTGGGGTATAGAATTAGAACCTAACCAACGACAAGAAAAATGGTCAAGAGCAGAGTTAACGAATCCATCAACTGCGCAAAGACTATTATCTTTTTTTTTTTGGTCTTAACCACGTGGTATCCCCACACCAACATAGGGTGGGACTAATCCACGTTCGGGGCGGGAGCATTAAAGGTAAGCCCCTGGCCACGAGTGCTTCTAGTGGGATTCGAACTCCGGACTTATCTCCGGAGACGCCCACTAGAGCCCAACTTGCTACCAACTGAGCCACACATCGGTGGTTAGACTATTATCTTTGCAGATAGCATCTTAGATGTTGATGCAAAATCAACATTAATCCACTCCTTTATGGATGAGGTAGGACCTGCTTCCTTGGATCACCCTCCTATAGTGGTCAGCCAAATAGCCCTCGAAAAAGGGTAATGAATGAACATGTGAGTAGGGTTTTCGATTGCTGAATTGCAAATGGCACAAGGGGCGTAGTTGAAACACCCATACGTCTGTTAAGCATGTCATTGGTGATGTCTGCTTTAGCAGGCATTTCCATAAGAAAAATCTTATCTTTTGGGGGCATTGTATGTGCCAAGCGGCAAAGAAAACTTTTCGATTAGATTCGGAGAATTGCATGTCATTGTTGAGAAGATTATAGACCGAGGCAACTGAACAGTCACCATTTGCAGTTTCAGACCAGTAGAATTCTTATCTTTTGGGGGCATTGTATGTGCCAAGCGGCAAAGAAAACTTTTCGATTAGATTCGGAGAATTGCATGTCATTGTTGAGAAGATTATAGACCGAGGCAACTGAACAGTCACCATTTGCAGTTTCAGACCAGTAGAATTGGTCAGTGCCATCTCTAGGGCAAAATAGGAATAACCCTTATAATTTGAACAATATCATTGGGCCAAATACGTTCCAAGAGGGGATATTCCAGACCACCAATATCCTAGACAATAAGATCAGACACTTTGACAATATTGATGTCAGGGGAAGGGAAGAAGGGTATAATTCGGGTCCAATTATCCTTGAAAATGTCAATATTAGCCCCATTGACAATGGACCAACAGATCTTTTGATAGTCTCGTGGGCGTGCACTTATTTCCCAACCCGACCCGAGAGGTTTCTTAGATATTTCCCCTTGTTGATGTCAACCCACACATATGGCTTTTTCCTTCAAACATGGCCCAAGTCCAAGCCTTTCCTATCAAAAGAAAAGGAAAGATTATAACCATTTTATAGTTTGCGTGTCTGAGTGTCTCCATTTTGTATGATCTGTTGATCAGAAAGTTTGCAAAAAAGGTAACAATAACATCTATGTCAAACAGAAGATAAAGTCGAATCTCATCATTTCTAGACCTTGTTTGGTTTCTCTGATTCTGAAGCGGTGATGGAGAAACAATCGGCATTCGAGATCAACCGTCCCGATTTTCCGGTGGAACCGGAATATCAGTCCGGCTTCGGTAACCATTTCTCGTCAGAAGCGATCGCCGGAGCTTTGCCTCAGGGACAGAACAACCCTCTAGTCTGCCCTTACGGTCTCTATGCCGAGCAAATTTCAGGCACCTCGTTCACCTCCCCACGCAAGCTCAGTCAGAGAAGGTTCGTTTCATTTATTTCATTTCTAACTTACCTTAAACTCTCGATGTCTCTCGTAATTCTTTTTTTTCTTTTTTTTAATTTTTATTATCATGTTTCAGTTTTTGTTGTAATTCATGGATAGCAGTTGGATTCTTTGACGTCGAGATGGAGAAATCCATTTGTTTATGAAAGATTTAGCTTAATTTTCTGTTGGCATGGAAATTATGGGATTTTGTTGAATTGGATCCCTTTTTCCTGTTCCGATTTCATGCTTCTTGTATTTTGATGAGTTCGTCATCAATTGGATACAGCTTGATTCATATTTTCTCGTGCAAGAAGAAATTGTAGGTCTTCTATATTCAAATTGTTGATAAAAGTTAAATTCCCCAAAATTATAGAGTATTTTATATTCCCCAAGATAATGTTGATCATTCTTTATTCAATTCAATTTTTGCTGCTGCAGTGGTAGTTATTTCTTGCATTGTTGTTGATTATCTGATATAAAGGAACAGCGTGGTTTGATTTTGAAAGAATGATGATATGGTTCTGATATAAAAATTATAGAGCAGTTTATATTTTACCCAAGATAATTACTGAAAGATTGATCATTCTTTATTTAATTCCATTTTGCTGCTGCTGCAGTAGTAATTTTTTTTTTTTTTTTTTTTTTTGCATTGTTGTTGATCATTTGACATAAAGGAACAACATTGTTTGATTTTGAAAGAAAGATAATATGGTTCTGATATGTATATTTTCTTATTTGGCAGTTGGTTATATCGGATCAAACCATCGGTTACACATGAACCATTTAAATCTCGAGTCCCAGGTCATATGAAGCTTGTGAGTGAATTTAACCAGTCCAACAGCTCTGCTAACCCGACTCAACTACGGTGGAAACCTGCTGAGGTTTCTGATTCGCCTATTGATTTCGTTGATGGATTATACACAGTATGTGGTGCTGGAAGCTCTTTCCTTCGGCATGGGTTTGCTATTCACATGTAATTGTTATTCTATATTGGGTCCTCTTACTTGCAATTGTTGTCACAGTCATTACATGCTTTTTTATTTGGTTATTTACCTATTTCAGCTTATTTACTTTTTTTCCTACATTAGAGATAGGAAATCACAAATGGGTTTGTTGTTTAGCTAGAGAAAAGAGAAAGAAAAACAAAGAAACACGAGGATGAAGAGTATGGGGTTTTCTCCATGAGTTAGTTAGTGATTGCTTGTGCGTGTGTGTGATGTGTCACACAGTAATATGTCAAAACTTAGGCATATGCTCAACAATAAGATTGTCAATCCTAGATCTTGAGAATTTGTAAAAGGAAAATTGCTAGTGGCAATGATATAGAGCAACAAAGTTGATCTTCAAGGGCTCTTGTAATCTAAGAAGTAAAGTCAAACTTTGGTTTGCTGTTTGGATTTAGGTTCTTTGGTCTCACTATTTTTGTTTTACATAGGAAACAGGAACTGCCTGCTAAGATTCTTGTACTTGCATTAAATACCTTTAATTCTCATGAAACTCTTAAAAACTTTACAACATTGTATAGAGAATTAAAAAGATGGGAAATAACAGACAACTAATAGGCAACAGATTATCTCTGTTCCAGCTACACATATTTCTTTTAGCCCATGGATTAAGTGCCATCTACTTAAGATGATGCATGAGAAGCCCTGTTTGTTAACTATGTAGGTGTAGCCTGTGAGTGTTAATACGGAGAGATCCCGGATTCAACAGCTAACATAATGTCCATTGATCATTGATAGCTAAAAAAAAGGAAAAGCCTAAGTATGACCTATAGACTGTCACTACCTGTTCAGGCATACAATTTCAGGTCAACTTTGTTTACATATTATTCAATTAAAAAAGTTTAATATTCTTGAGTTTATTTATACTTGTTAGGAAAAAAAAACTATTGTGGTGATGGTAGTAGCCGTAAATGCTAGAACATTATCATTGCTCTTGATTCACCATTTTAGATCAATGCATAGTGGTGATGGTAGCTGCCATAAATGCTAGAACATTATCATTGCTCCTGATTCACCATTCGAGATCAATGCATAGTTGAAACTGTGAAGGACAGTTGAACACTTTGATAGGCAGAAAACCTTGTTGTTATGTAGGTACACGGCCAACATATCAATGGACAATTGCGCTTTTTGCAATGCGGATGGTGACTTCTTGATAGTACCACAAAAAGGAAGTAAGCGATTCATAATTACTTAAATGAATTCTTGTCAACTATTTTTGCTCCACATTTTCGTATTTGGTATCAACATTGCATTAGCTTATTCCAGTGAATTCTTATGTTGTCTGGCCGTTTAAATTTCATGGAGTAAAGATTGTTAGTTGTCTAGTCTATGTCATGTATGAAAGAAATACAATTTTTTCCTAACTCTAAAAGATATTAAAAAGTTTTATTAGGAGGATAGTGATTCGATGATGCCTTTCAGTGAATTCCTTAATGTAAATTTTCTATGGTTACTTGCTGCTCTAGAATCATACATTCGTACTTTTATTTGGCTCCCTCTTCAGACCTCTTCTTCATATACCTGACTACAGCTACCACGTTTTCTAAACCTTTCCAAAAGTTCACTTTGTCATTTGTCATTAAACCATGGTGGAGTGCATTAATCAGTAATTTTTGACTTCATTTGCTGATCTTTTTGTATATCATGCTTAATATATTATTCCGTTTTATGGGAAATCATGGATTTGTCTCTGAGAACATAACCTTTTTTTTTTGTGTGTGTGTGATGAATAATAAGATTTTTTATTGAGAGAAAATCTGAGCATGTATGGGATTGAGAGAATCCCAAAACAAGATTTTATACTCACATTATGTATTGGTTGTATAGGGCTGTGGATCACAACAGAGTGTGGAAGATTAGAAGTGTCTCCTGGTGAAGTAGTTGTTTTACCTCAAGGATTCCGTTTTGTTGTTTACCTGCCAGATGGTCCTTCACGTGGTTATGTTGCTGAGATTTTTGGCACCCATTTTCAACTTCCTGATCTTGGCCCAATAGGTAAGAAATTTGACTGTTCAGCTATGACAGGAAGGAAATTTACAATGTTCCTTCACTGTATCATTACAAATCATCTTACAAAATGTTGTCACTGTGAGTATATGTTTTGGATGACATGTAGGTGCTAATGGTCTTGCTGCTTCAAGGGATTTTCTTGTCCCCATAGCATGGTTTGATCAGAATCCACATCCAGGGTACACTATTATTCAAAAGTTTGGTGGTGAACTGTTCACTGCAAGACAAGATTTTTCTCCATTCAATGTGGTTGCCTGGCATGGTAATTATGTACCATGCAAGGTACTTTCTGAAACTAATGCTCATTGTCATATGATCAAGATAAATACATTAACTTCTTGTAGTGTCAACTCTTTCGTTATGCTAAGTTTTTGTAAGGAACAGTGCGAGCTAATATTTTGAAATATGACTTGATGTAATAATTCCATATCCTGAGACCTAATTTGGATAAAAATCTTACGTACTTGCAGTATGATCTAAATAAGTTCTGCCCATTCAATACTGTTCTCATCGATCATGGAGATCCATCTATAAATACAGGTCAGCAATATCTGCAATTGTTCATGTATGTATGCTTTTTTTCCCAAGAAAGAAAGAAAGAAAATCTCATTGTTCATATCCCTCATGTTTGAAATTATATTGGTTTCTGTAATTTCATTACAGTACTGACGGCACCGTCTGACAAACCTGGTGTGGCAATGCTCGATTTTGTCATTTTCTCTCCCCGATGGTTGGTTGCGGAGCATACCTTTCGGCCTCCATATTACCATCGCAATTGTATGAGTGAATTCATGGGCCTAATTTATGGTGGATACGAGGTAAATCTTATAATTTGTTTCCTTTTTGTTTTTGATAGGTAAAAGTATATTGTATTAAAATGTGTAAAAATAGGTGTAAGTGTAACTATGTAACAGACAAACAAAAACCTCCCCCCATATAATATGTACACGGATTGTGTACATATCACACCTTGTGTGCTGTGCTGTTCTAGAACTATTTACACAAAATCTCAGTCTCCCTTAAATGCAAGTGGAGAGATAGAGTTAAACTCTTTAAGCAATTGAACCCATAAATAAAGGATAGAAAACACCTGATCAATTATTGTGCCCAACTCTTTCCCCTTGCCTTCAAAGATCCGCGAATTTCTTTCCTTCCAGACTACCCAACATATTTCTACTGGGAACATGTTCCATAGAATCGCTTTCCTAGACTTGCTGCTCCTCCAATCCCAACTGCACATCATTGCCTTACAGTCTTCCGGCATGGCCCAATATATGCCAAACTTGCTTCTTTTGTACTCGGTTTAGTCATAAGCTTGCTCTTTATGAGAAGGTATCACCCTTAACCTTACATATAGATCAGCAGTCTGACTTCGGGTTTTAAACCCAGCACTCAATTTGTTTGATCAATAAAATTTTCACCCCCAAAAAAAAAATATCAATAAAATTCACTGCTTTATACATATTGATATGGCGAGATTGGGTTGTCCTTACAATATAACAGTTGTTTTCAAAATTATTATATACTTTGGTTTGTTAAGTTTACCCAGTTGGGATTTTTTTTTCTTTTTGTGACATGTAACCCCCGACCCCACTTAGTAGGGATAGGGAAGCCCCAGATACATGACCCCATCCACCAGGACCATATATCAGGTAAGCCTGGGGACTCGAACCTGGGACCATATACCAGTTGGGGTTTATAGATGTCAATTGTATAACCATTGGATGGTTAGTCCAAAACCATCTCGAAAACTGCCATGAATGCCAAAAAGGCAAGCAATTGCTTCCTAATCCTTTGCCCCTGCAAGAATGTTCCTATATTAAACTGGCTTTGAGCTTAAATGCACACTTGGATGCACTCACGGATCATACCTGCTAAATATTTTACTAGAAGAGTCTTTTTTCATTTATTTTAATTTTTGTGGTTCCTTTTCCTGTTTGTACATCTCCTCCAGCAAATAACAGTGTTGTCATCATTGTAGGCGAAGGCGGATGGCTTTCTTCCAGGAGGGGCCAGCCTTCACAGTTGCATGACTCCTCACGGTCCTGATACCAAGACATTTGAGGTATGCAAGTTCTCTACAAATCGAAATGTAGCCATAAGATAGTTCATTTTCCTCCCAATTTGGATCTCAAACCCATCTTTCTTGTTGTCAGGCAACAGTGGCTCGTGGAAACAACGCAGGACCATTTAGAATAAATGACACCATGGCTTTCATGTTTGAATCATGCCTAATCCCTCGAGTCTGTCCGTGGGCGCTTGAATCTCCTTACGTTGATCATGACTACTACCAATGTTGGATCGGACTTCAATCCCACTTCTCTTGTGAAGAAACAGATTGTAAGAGCATAGAGATGGAGTGTGAAGAGATTGGAACTGGAAATGGAAGCTATTCTGGTTGATTATGTTTGCAAAATAATACCTGCTTCATGTCTTTTTCAAGGACATCATCCAGCTTGTACATCCTGTAATTAAATAATGATTGGATGAGCAAGTGTTGGGCGAAAATTTTCGGCCACATTTTAAGCTGACTTCCTGATTTGATGATTCTCTGAAGAGACTATCAGAAGGGACTTGGCATTGATAATGACATCCTTATTCTGTCATGAAAGTTCAAAGACTGTTAGTGTTAGTACTCTGCTGCTTGTTTCTTCTACCTAGCATGTTTAAAAACTGGACGGAACTGTTGGTTGAACCAATTAAACATTGAGCTGGCATCCTCAGTGGTTTGGTTCTTCCGTTGACTCGGGTTGCTTATAATTTATAAACTAGTGTGAACCAGTAAAACCTAGCCGTAAGGATGGAAAATTGATCGTAAACTGTATTCTGGTTAATCCGAATTTCTTAATTATCAAGTGTTTGTGGGCCTAACCTCTTTTGATGGCCAACATAAGCCTTGCCACTGGCCATAATCTGGCACAGTTTCACAAGGGCCAGGAAGCACTTCCGAGGCCTAAATGGGCTTCCTACCCAATGCGTGTTTGGTGACACTTCTGAAAGCTGCTTTGGATGGAAGCGTTTCTTTAGAAAACTCATTTTAGTGAAGGAGGTGTGGGACTGTTTTTAAAAACTGTTTGTGAGATGCAGTTAGTCATGTTCTAAATTAAAGTGAAACTTTTAAAATGATAAAATTATTAAATTTTGTGCAGCACAACCTTTTTTATAATTTATTTTTCTTACTAAATGTATTTTTTATGACTTTGATTCAAAGCTCTTCACGATTGAAGTACTTCCATTTGTAGGTACTGTTTGCTCAGCTTCTTAATGGTTAGAAAGCTACGAGGAAGCTCTTCCTAATGCTTGAATATTTGGCCATACTTTTGAAAATTGCTTTGGAAGTAAGCGCATATTCAAGAAGCCCATTTTGTTGAAGCAGGAGTAGGGCTGCTTTTAAAAGTTGTATTTTGTAAGAATTAGTAGTTTTAAGTGGAACTAAAATTATCCTTTTATTTTTAATATAAGTTATTTTTTAGAAAATAAAAAATCTATTTAGCCTAAAATATGTACATTAGCATCCTTTTATGTCATTTTCTCACTAAACATAACTTTTAACTCACGGCTTTAATTCAAAACCCGCTTTTACAAGGCTTCGCAAACAGGGCGTAACTACAGTAATCGGTGTATTGAAGCCCACGTGTACTGTTGTTATGCAGTAATGAAAACTGCTTGAAGGACATTTTAGTAACTTCGAAAACGATAACATTTACGACTTACCATATTTGCACCGTCCCCGTCATAGCGCTGCGGAGAGAAACAGTGTGGTTTCAAACACATTCATTAACGCCTCCAAATAAGCTCCCTTTCCCTTTCCGCTATTCTGTTCTACTATCTTCTCTGCTTGGGGCTCGCATCCTCTACAGCTTAAGGGTTACAGCAATCCATACAGCACCGTTGGATTGCTGCCACGTGGGTACC
>JAUPMG010169140.1:0-10637 GCA_031762675.1 Pachysandra terminalis
CCCCAACCCCCAATCCTAATGTTAGCCTTTCTAGGATTGGCCGAGCAATAGGAGATTTTGGGGAAACCTGTGTAAGTGGCCCCAAAACCCTTCCTTGAGCTCAATACTATCATTTTACACCTGTTTGAACATTAAAGGTAGTAGTTGTGTTGTGTTAACCATTGTTTTGGTTGGAAAGGTTCTTATTGCCTTACCTCCTTGCATGACTTGCATATGTGAATTGTTAGATAAAGAAATCTATATACCTCAATGCACATTCATGATGAATGATCTATGTTTGGATGCTTAAAGGTGATTAGTATATAGAATAGGGCTTGTGTGTGCTCATTTTGGATTGTCTCACTCTCAGATATGGTTATACTCACCTTGTTTCCTTTTTACATGATATCTATGGATTAACTAGACGTAGTGTTGTGTGGTATGGTACCTTGTAGTGTGGGATTTTGGGACTGTGCCCATGTCACGAACCAAACTAGAAATTCCCAATTTTTGATTTATTCGTAACCTTCACCCCATATTTCTGCCGGAGTGGATAACAATGGTTAAAACATAAGCGAAAGATTTGAAGTGGTTCTAGTAAGATATAAGTAACTAATGCTACCAAAACAAAAATAAAAGAAATCTAAGTAAATAAGAAGTCTACTTCTAGACTATCACAATTATTCTGCCAGAGTACGCTACCTAATCCAGTCTCTCTCTTCGTATCTAAGCTCCTGAACCTGAAATATAAACAACACACATAAGCTGGAAGCCAGAATGAGTAAACCTTCGATGAAGTGTATTTGCTCATACTCCAACATTATAAGAAAAGTGCGCTAAGTGTACAATGTGTAATAAGCAGTATATGTGCCAGTGGTGGACAATCTGATGGTTTAACTATAAATTTGCAAAATCTAAAGTTCACTCCCATTCTCACTGAGTATATCTCAACAATCAAACTCTACAACTATTGATAAGTGCACGAGTTCTATCGTAGCTCGGCAAGTACAAGGGTATCGTACCCAAAGGACTGTGACAATCGACTCAATTAAGCTACTTGATTTCTTGTTAGTTCAAACAGGATTTGTTTGGATTTTTAAAACTAAGAATTAACTGAATAAAATAAATCTAAATGCAATGAATTAAAAGTGGGAGGTTTAGCAAGAGAGAGTTGGTCTAGGGATTCAAATCCACCACTAGCCTCCAAAATTTGGGTAACCAATCTAACCTAGGGGATTTGATTAACTTGTATACCCAATTGGGTGTTGACTGCAAGTCTCACCAATTACAAGAAAAATTATGCGAATTGAAACATGGCATAACCCATCTTCGATTGGCACAAGTTGTATACACTAACTACTCTAGACTAGGGTTATAAGACAACTTGTCTTCTCTAGGCATTGGTTATCCAATCAACATATTCACAATCAAATAAAAACTATTGCAAAATCATCTTGTACAAGACTACAAGACTTGGAGAAGTTTGAGTATTAATTCCAAGCAAAATATATCCGAAATAACGTAATATAAATTCCAAGAAATTAATTGAAGCTAATAGAATCAATTACTAAAGAAGTAATTCACAAGGTTTTGCAATCTATACCAAGAGATCAAATAAAACCCTAAATCAAATTGATAAAATCAAAATTTACTTGGCTAGGGTTTCATTGAAGCCCTAGAATGAGGCTTAGTTCCTCATGTGAGTTTAAGATTAAGAAGCTTGGTTGGTCTTCATGCTTGATGAAGGCTCTTCCTTGTCTTCTTTCTTCTTTTCCTTGTCTGTGTTTTTCTCCAACAACTCCTCTCTCAAGCGTGATTGAACTCTCCTCTTGGTGCCTCTTAGGGTTTTCTCCCCAATTCAAAATCTGCTTATAAATCCTTTTATTTTCCTCTTTAAACCCTTCCTTTCTTAAGGAAAATGCCAAAAATAACCTTATTTAAAACGAATCAGACCTTTGTAAGTGACTTCATGACGAATTGGGCTGAAGCGGGCTTGGTCGGACTACCCAGAATCAGCTATCGTACGACCTAATTTTGACCCTGTAAACGTTTGAATTGAGATATGTCTATTAGAGACGAAGTTGTAGATCTGTGTGTCTTATATCCAACAAGTGAACGATCAATCCAATCCAATATCTGAGCCGATAGATAATGTAAAAACACTAAGGCTGACTCATCTTTCTAGAATTCTGACTTTAGCCCGAATATTTCGAACAACTTTCAAACCTGCAAAACATGAGAAATGCATTAATTTATCCATTTAAACACAACTCTAGGACTAAGAACCATAAATAATAAGTCTTGAAGTGCAAGTGTTACGCACTTGTCACACCCCCCAAACCTACACTTTGCTAGTCCACAAGCAAAGAAAGAAAATGAAATTAATAGAATCCTAATGTGTTCCATCCATACAATTGCCATAATTAATGAATTTTGAAATCAATTGAGCGCATCAAGTAATTAAGAAACAACATATCAACTAAATAAATCTAACCTAAATCACAAATATTCAATCCTTATTGACTCCATAATGCCTCATAAATTAATACAATCTCATCCAGTTCAAATACATATTCTCAAGCGATTTAAACATGCAAGTGATTGCGAGATAGCATTAATCATGAAACAGTGCTTAATAATCATAACCAACAAAGTATGCAAAGGTTTTATAAACTCTCAAAACAAATCACTCATGCTCTTATCACTTTATTCATTCATCTCCTCTTATTGTTATAAAACAAGTAGCATGTGCAATGCCCCATTCTTATACAACTATCTAGACGATCCATGTAACGAGCTTTCAATCAATGATCCATTTCCAGTTGGTTCAAGTCAGTAGGTGACAAGGAAACCCTCGGATCTAATTGCGCGAATCAACTAGGTTACCGAACCAAACTAGCTACTTATTAATAACTATATACAAACTAGTGACAAGTGCAATGTTCAGCTCTCATATAGTTGCCTAGAAGACCCATATAGCAAGCTTTCGATCAATGATCCTGTTCCAGTTGGTCCATGTCATTAGGTGACAAGCACCCCGAGGATCTAATAACTCAAGTCAACTAGGCTACCAAGCCAAACTAGTCACAACATTGCTATATATTTTTTTTTCTTTTTTTCTTTTTTCTTTTAGATATAACTAGGAGAGAATCATGTTATTAAACAAGAGCAAGAGCAATCCATTAAGTTGAACTTACAAAATCAAGGCATACAAATTTGAATATAATTACATTCGCATTCAACCATAATTAATGCTTCGGTGCAAGTGTAATCATGCAAGGCAAGAGTCATGCATTTTCACAAGATAAGACTAAAATTAACTTTAGAAGCATATGTCTCTAGAATTGCTTCCTTGCAGTTTTTAGGCACATCTATTTAGTTAAAACCATTTCCTAATTTGATACTCTCATCTAAATTTTCAAAATTCTTCAATAATGGCAAGAATATGTAAAAACGACATCCATCCTTTCTACACCCCCAAACCTAAACCATACACTGACCTCAATGTAAACATGAAATGCATATAGGGAAAATAGAAAAGAAAGGAACAATACAACCTGGTGGATGGCAAGTAAGATGGTAATCGGGTATGCAATGTACTCCACAAGAGAGGAAGCAAGGTTCTACTGGAATCTTAAAATTTTTTATTCCTGTAACTTTCTTAAACAAATAAACCATTAAAGCAATAAAAAATGCAAGTATATCAAAGAATAACCAAACAAACTAACTATGTTTGCGTTGCATCCCAACAAGCACTAAGTTTAACGTCTTCCGCCAGACGTGTGGTAAGTGCTCTCAAATATTAACATACACGGGGTCAATCATGTTAATGGACTCAATTACTCCGTGCTCCATGACATTCTCAATAGCGATGCTCTCGGATTTTTTTGGAACCAGTTGGTGGGACTCACCCACTCTTTATTCGAGATGGGGTATATGATACCCACATCTAAGAACTTCACCCCCCTCCTTTTCTGCAACATCCTTCATGTTTGGGTTCACTTCCCTTTGCATCTCTCTACTGGGCTTGACATTCTTGAGTGTAACCGGAAGAGGCTTTAACTTAAGGGCGGGTGGTGACGCAACTGAATGCAAGAGAGGTGTACTACAAAGGGTAGGTAGGGGTTCTATCTTAGGTCTCCATGGAGGGGTTGGGGTGTAACACACGGATTCAAGCAAAGAGTGTACCTCCTCAATGGAGGCATTAATGTCAGAATCCTGAGTGTTAAAGTGACAAAGTGTGGTCTCCAATGGATCCTTAAGTATGATGGAGGGAGGTGTGTCCTCAACTAATTCAGCAATGGTATCAATAGCAAAGCACTCAAGCTCATTTTCCCCACATGGTTGATTCGAAGTATTGAAAATATTTAGTCGAACCTTCATGTTCCCAAAAGAGATATTCATCACCCCGGTCCTACAATTAATGGATGCATTGGCCGTAGCCAAGAAAGGACAACCAAGAATTACAGGAATTTGGTGCCTAGGATTCGCGGTGGATTCCATGTCTAGGACTATGAAGTCCACGAGAAAGTAAAATTTGTCCACCTTTATTAAAACATCCTCAATGACCCCACGTGGTACTCGGATGGACCTACCTGCAAGTTGAAGAGTAACCGTGGTGGGTTGCAATTCCCCCGACCCTAACTTCTCATACAACGAGTATGGCAAAAGATTTACACTCGCCCCTAAGTCAAGGAGTGCCCTATCAATGGATTGTTACCAATAATGCAAGAGATGGTAGGTGCACCAGGATCCTTGAATTTATGAGGGGTGTGCTTCAAGATTGAGATCATTTGCTCGGTTAAGAAGACCTTCTTTGTGAGATGTGTAATAGACTTTTTCTTTTGGGTACAAAGGTCTTTCAAAAACTTAGCATAAGCAGGAATTTGCTGGATTGCATCCAACAATGGGAGATTGATCTTCACTTGTTTAAAAATGTCAATCATTTTCTCGGCTTTGGTTTTCTTCCCAACGGGACTTGTGCTATGAAGTGCTTGTGGAAATGGTGCATTTGGCAAGTGAGATGTTGCAGGAATAGGCCCGTTAAGTGTGGTTTTAAGAGGTGTTGAGTTCTTGCTAGAACTCTCACTCTCTTCAACTCCCTCTTCTCTCGATTCTTCTACCACCCCCTTGTCTTTGTTTTCACTCACCCTTACATTGTTATTTATGATCTTCCCACTCCTAAGAGTTGTTATGGCTTGAACCTGAGCACAGTTGGGGTCAGCACCCTCAACTCCATATTGGCCTCTAGGGTTGGCCACTGGTTGGCTTGGAAGCCTCCCTTCATCTCTCCTACCAAGAGTGGTAACTATTTGACCAATTTGGGTCTCAAGCTTTGAGATGGATTGAGTGTGTGAGTGTAGCATTTGCTTATGTGATTTATTAATAGCCTATTGATTTTGGATAAAGTTTGTTAACTTGGTATCTTGTGCTTGAAGGTTTGAAAAAACTTTATCCTCAAATGTGGAGACCCTAGGTGGTGGTGCTTGGGGTGCAAAAGATTTTTGTGGCCCAAAATTGGAAGTATTGTGGAAATTAGGCCGTGGTGCCTGTGCATTTGTTTGCTCTAAACCTTGTGTCCAAGAAAAATTAGGATGATTTCGCCATCCCGAATTATAAGTGTTAGAATAAGGATTCTTGGGATGGGGAATTGATTGAGCCATATTGAGCTGTTCTTGGACAAAGTCAGGATATAATGGGGCAGCTGGACAATCGCCAATAGAATGAGCAACACTAAGGCAAATTACACATGCTTCCTGAGGTGTACTTGGAGGTGAAGGAGATGGTGTTGACACTTGACCTTTATGCATAACGTTTTGAAAAGATTTGGTCAATGCATCTACCTTCTCTTCTAAGTGAGAGGTATGGTGTACCTCATAAATGCCACCTCTTTTAGGAGCATTGGATGGTGCAATGTGTGTCTCATGCCTACAAGATGTGGCATGCTGAAGTGAATTATCACTCAGGTTCTCAAAGAGTTCCCAAGCTTAGTCCTCATTCTTTCTTAAGAATGTCCCCTCACAAGATGCAACTACCATCTGCCTATTGGACTCCGTGAGTCCATCATAAAAGCATTGTATCAATTGCCACTTAGGGACACCGTGATGTGGACACTTCCTAAGAAGGTCCTTCAGTCTTTCCCAACTCTCGAGAAATAACTCTCCCCCTAGTTGGGTGAAGCTAGTGATAGCCCACCTACTTTGGTTGGTCTTTCCTATAGGGAAGTATTTCTTTAGGAACCCTTGTTGCATTTGGTGTCAAGTGGTGATTGAGTCGGGTTCCAAAGAACAAAGCCAATACTTGGCCTTATCCTTGAGTGAGAATGGGAAGAGCTGTAGGAGTACAACATCAGCCGTAAAGTGGGCCAATTGGAAAGTGGTGCAGATTTCTAAGAACTCATTCAAATGCTTGTATGGGTCCTCATGAGCCAAACCATAAAAGGAAAGGAGAATTTGGATAGTGCTTGCCTTAATTTCAAATTGGTTGGCTATGCCATTGGGTAGTTTAATGCATGATGGTGAAGTGAAAGTGGTTGGGGGTGAAGTGATCCCCAAGGATTTGGTACTTCCTCTTCTCCAGCCATTGTTTTGGGTGGATCTATTGGGTGAAGTGTTCGAGTGTGTGTGAGGTCTAAATGTATCAATACGGGGTGCAAGGAACGACGCTCATGCATCCACAATTCAAACACACCAAACACTCAATCTAATTCAAGCTTAACAATACAACCAAATCAACAACAACTAGAAAAATAGGAATACTTACCTCTTGTAGCACTTTAAGCCGCAAATGCATGAGAAGTTAAAGAAACCCTGCAATTAAAAGAAATAAAAATTAAGACAAAAAAAATAAAAATAAAAAATAATAATAAATAAATAAAAATAAAATAAAACTAAGCTAGGAACTAACTTAGAAGCCAAATTTCCTAATGTAAGCAACCGTGCAAATAGTCCCCGGCAACGACGCCAAAAACTTGATGTTTTCTAATTGAGAACACCTCGCAAGTGCACGAGTTCGAATATAGCTAGGCAAGTACAAGGGTATCGTACCCAAGAGACTAGATTAAAAGACTTGACTCCTAACTAGTTCAAAACATGATTTGTTTGGATTTTTAAAACTAAGAATTAACTGAATAAAATGAATCTAAACGCAATGAATTAAAAGTGGGAAGTTTAGCAAGAGAGAGTTGGTTTAGGGATTCAAATCCACCACTAGCCTCCTAAATTTGGGCAATCAATCTAACCTAGAGGTTTTGATTAATTTGTATACCCAATTGGGTGTTGACTACAAGTCTCATCAATTACAAGAAAGATTATGCGAATTGAATCATGGCATAACCCATCTTCGATTGGCTCAAGTTGTATACACTAAGTACTCAAAATTAGGATTGTTAGACAACTTGTCTTCTCTAGGCATGGGTTATCCAATCAACACATTCACAATCAAATAAAAACTATTGCAAAATCATCTTGTACAAGACTACAAGACTTGGATGAGTTTGAGTATTAATTCCAAGCAAAATACATCCCAAATAATGTATATAAATTCCAAGAAATTAATTGAAACCAATAGAATCAATTACTATAGAAGTAATTCACAAGGTTTTGCAATCTATACAGAGAGATCAAATAAAACCCTAAATCAAATTGATAAAATCCAAATTTACTTGGCTAGGGTTTCATTGAAACCCTAGAATGAGGCTTAGCTCCTCATGTGAGTTGAAGATGAAGAAGCTTAGATGGTCTTCATGCTTGATGAAGGCTCTTCCTTGTCTTCTTTCTTCTTTTCCTTGTCTGTGTTTTCTCCAGCAACGCCTCTCTCAAGCTTGTTCGAACTCTCCTCTTGATGCCTCCTTAGGGTTTTCTCCCCAATTCAGAATCTGCTTCTAAACCCTTTTGTTTTCCTCTTTAAACCCTTCCTTTCTTAAGGAAAATGCCAAAAATAACATTTTTAAAACGAATCAGACCTTTGCAAGTGACTTCACTATGAATTGGGCTGAACCGAGCTTGGTAGGCGGGCTAGGTCGGACTGCCCAGAATCAGCTACCTTGCTACCCGATTTTGACCATGTAAACGTTCGAATTGCGAGATTACTATTATAGATGAAGTTGTAGATCTGTGTGTCTTATATCCATCAAGACAAAGATCAAGCCAATTTGATATCTGAGTCGAGATTCAATGCAAACATACTGAGGCTGACTCATCTTTCAAAAATTCTGACTTTAGCCCGAATTTTTCGAACAACTTCTGAACTTGCAAAACATGAGAAATGCATTAATTTATCCTTTTAGACACAACTCTAGGACTAAGAACCATAAGTTATACGCCTTGAAGTGCAAGTACTACACACTTATTAGATTGTCTATAACTTAGATAATCTCCTTTACCGTACTACTACTGCCCCTCTCAAGATATTAAAGAAATTTGCCAAGCAAGGTAAGGTTCTTTATTATAAAGGGGTCAGTGGAGTTCTGTTCAGATGCCTTGGACCGAACGAAGCCATGGAAAAGATGCAAGCCATGCATGAGAACACCTGTGGACTTCTAGATTTTATTGCCTTGTACAGACGAATTCAAAGGTCAGGAGTATATTAGCCTTCCATGGCACTTGAAGCTGCCAAGCTACAACTCTCTTGTGCCAAATGCCAAGAGCCACCTGTTGTTGTAGAAGCGTTCCCTGTCCATGAATACACTGACTAGAGGGAACCGTATATCAAATTCCTTCGAGATGGAGTTCTACCCCAAGATTGGTTTGAGGCTCTTTAGCTCAAACGCAAGGTCAACAAGTTTTATATGGAGCAAGGAGAACTATTTCGAATGAGCTTCAATGATACCCCTCTACGTTGCCTTGGTACTCAGGAAATCGTCATTGTCCTTCGAGAAGTCCATGGTGGTACATCTGGACCTCATAAAAGAAAGAAGAAATTGTACAAGCACCTTCAAGACATAGGATATCATTGGCCTATAATGGAAGCGCACATAGCTGACTTTGTGAAGAAAAGTGTGAAGTGCCAGGTTCAAGACAATATTCCCCGTAAACCTTCTCAGAAAATGCAGTCAATGATTACTCCATGGCCATTTCATACTTGGGGCCTTTATCTGATTGGACCTATTAATCCTAGGAGTGGGGGAGGATATTCTTAGATCTTAGTAGCCACAGAATCCTTCACAAAATGGGTTGAAGTTGTTCCACTGAGAAGAGCCAGTGGAGCTTCTCTAGCTCAGTTTATTAGTGATAATCTTGCCTTTCGTTTTGGTCCATCTCGAAGGATCATTACAGATAATGGAACCTCCTTCCTTAAAAGACCAGTTAGGGAGATGACACCTTATTATCGAATTCATTATAATAAGTCTACTCCCTGCTATCATCAAGGGAATGCTCAAGCTGAAGCCACCAACAAGACTCAGATCAGAATCCTAAGTAAAATGGTGCGTGATCAGCCTGCTAAATGGAATGAGTCTCTATCTCAGGCCTTATGGGTGTATAGGGTGAGCAAACACCGAGCTATGAATGCAACTTCCTTTTCCCTCGTATTTGGAGCAAAAGCCCTTCTTCTAGTCGAATTACAGGTTGCCTCAGCAAGAATCTTGCATGCAAGCAGAGTGGACTGGTTTTTCAGAGACTTTACTCTTATACGTGCTCAGGAGTTTGACAATGTGGATGAGAAAAGGAAAAAAGGCTTTGGAAAGTAATTTGCATTTTCATCAAATTATTGCTCAAGCCTACAACAAGTTGGTCAGACCCAGGAGTTTTCATGTTGGTGAACTAGTCCTACGAGCGACTTGGTATGCAAAAAGTAGCGCTATAAAGACTAAGTTTGCTCCTAAGTGGGAAGGCCCCTTTGAAATCATTTCTGCTCAAGCTTCAGGATATTGTAAGATAATTCCGTTGGAAGAAAATGCAATTCAAGAGACTGTAAATGGAAAGTGGTTGAGGAAATACTTTTATTAATGAATGAATTTTGTCTTTACAAAAGAATTATATCATTACATAAGTACATTACAAAAGAAAGGAAAATGAAACTATTGTACTCCTGTGAGTTGGGATTCGGTGATGCCTTCGAAGGCTCCTTCTAGCAGTCCTAATTTTGAATCCCCAGGAACTGGAATACTTGCTCTCATAAGAGCAGTCTGTGCCTCCATAAGTTTGGCTTCCTCTTTGGACCGGGCACGTGCTGCTTCTTTGTGATCACTTCAGAAATTCATAAGTTCATCAGCAACAGCCTTCCTTAGTTGGTCAAGATGGTCGGCCCTTTCTTCCCATTTCTTCACATCAGATACACACTTTTCAAAGATCTGCTGCAACTTGTTCACCTCCTTTGTCTTTGCTGAAACAATAGTCTGAAGCTCCTTGATTTTGCTGAACTTCTGCACTTTAGTCTTCAACTGCTCCAGCCAGTTCTCCAACCAATCTAGTTGGAAGTGCATTTCTTTCAGACTGGCAACTATCATCTCCCAATCCTCCAAGTCTTCAACAGTTATATTGTGTAGGCTCCTATGGCTCATCACTTTGAGAAGCCTGCATAGCTCCCTGTACCCAAAGTTCCTGAACTTTTGGCTTAACAGAACTTTCTTTGGTAGCAACTACCCGTAGGTCGCGCTGATCAGATCCATCCAGTACTTCCTTTCCATTTCTTCTGGATCTTCTACTCGATCAGGGGAC
>JAUPMG010169151.1:0-10637 GCA_031762675.1 Pachysandra terminalis
GAGGTTGTCATGGATTGGGTAGCGCACTCTGCTTGATGTACGTAAGATTAATCTAGAATTAGTCTTTGATACTTAGACTGCTAGAATCTTCATTTTAGGTGTATTAGTTACTTATATCTTACTAGAACTGCTCCGGACTTCCGCATGTCGGTCCACCGACCAAGTCCAAATAAACAAGAAAAGTTTTCTTCGGCAGGTCCCGTCGGTGGACCAATGAATTCACCAACGCCCCTCGGCGGGTTCCGTCGATGACACTGACGGATCCCCCGACCGAAAGTCCCTTGGTCTCATACACATCAGTGTGTTCCATCGGTGCCATCGACGAATCCGACGAAGCCCGTCAGCCGGTGTCATTGGTCGACCGTCGAGCCCACCGACCAAAATTCCAAAACAAAACTAGTCCCTGTCGGCGAGTCCCATCAGTGAACCGACGTGCCAACGACAGAGCCCCTTTGTGGTCAATTTCGTCGGCAGATCTGTCAGTGCCACCGACGATCCATCGACAGGGCTAGTCTATGCCCTAACTCGTCGGTGGGTCTTGTCGGTGGATGGACAAAACTGTTACAACCTGAATAATTCATAAAAATAAATAAATGAGAACCTAAGGGTAGTATAGTAATTTAATCAGATTTATAAGTTAATGTCACTTAGTGAATTTAGTTTAGATCACTTAATGTCCTTAATCACACAAAGACATACTAGAGATTTCTAGATCATTAACTGATTAGTTAAACTGATGAACTTAAGGGTAGTCTTAGTTAGATAGCTTAAATTAGTAATAAAATAGAAATAAAATATTATTGTTGCTTTGATCTTCATGTTATTGTATTTTTATATTCTATATCATGTGATGGTTGTTAATTGTGGTTGGATCGCCGATTGGATTAGATCCTACCATGCGATCAAGTTTGATGTCATTTTTGGTGTATTAGTGCTATGTACAGTAGCCTAACCCATATTGTGTTGAGATAGTGGCAAAACTGCTTGCCGAACTTGTTTATTTGACTTATGTTTTAGTGTTGTTAGCTATTGCACACATTGTGAGTTGTGGTAGAATGTGCTTGTTTAGTACACCCTAACATGAATTATAAGGTAGCTTATAATATATACTTGAGCTAGTGGAATATTGTATGTTAATACACGAGACATGTGGTGTATGTTTTTATTTCAATTAATCTTAAAGAATCTTGTCAAGTATAATGTTGCGAGAAGTTCATGACAAGGGTATTTGTACCTGCCTCCCCATTGATTATGGGTGTTGATAAATGCGAAGTATAGAATGAGGCAAATACTATGCTCATAATCAATAATGCATCTGATACGATCCATGTGAATACTTAGATTATGTTGTGTGACTTTCTCTTTGTGATTCTATTATTCTTGTTACTTGGTTGTAATTAATATTGTTCATACATAACTCTAGGAGCACGACTCACACGCACGTGAGCATAACTCTAGGATTCCAAGCCTGACTTTCACCCCCTTCTCCAAATACACAACCCAAGGAGGTGACAACCACTAACCATAAAACAGTAGAAAAATATTGAAATTAGAGAAACATCCAGCCGAAACAAAAATAAGTATAATGATGTTTTAAAATAATACAAGGTTTAAATACATCAAAATAATCCTTAGATATAAGTAAAGGTTGAAAAAATAGCCTAGCCAAAAGAGTACATCAACTCTAAACAAATTACATCTAATCCAAACAGCAGGCATGTAGAAGAGGCCAAGTCTTCTCATCACTGCCTCCACAACCATCCAGGTGTCCGCCAAAGTGTCACTATGTCACCTGAAATCTTGGAAGCCAGAAAGGCCTGAGCTACGCGTTCAGCAAGTACAATGTACTATCAAGGATTCACACACTCAAATGCATATCCAAGAATGCATGCTATGCCATGAATAAAACGCAGTGGTTTGTTCATTATATGGAATGATATGAACAATATAATCTACTAGCCAATCATGATGGCCAATTACAAACACGTGAATGCAATGAATGTGATTGGGTATCGTGGTGCTGGATATCGACATGATCCCACTATGCCAACATGCATCGCTATCACCGAATATAGGAACCACGCCGGGTTAAGGTCGATATAGGATCTTGTTGTACAACACAATCATAGGGAGTCGAAACTCTTGGAGGGAACCTCATCCTCCACCTGGATCAGGAACCTCTCAACCACTATCACAGGGGGGCGGTTCCAAGGGCATCATCTTTGTGAACCTCCCTTCGAGGGCATCAACTTCGTGAACCTCCCTCCGTGGCACATCACCGGACTCCACACCTACCTATCATTTTTCCCTCTCTATATACAATACCATATATAGTTGTCCTCAGGCTCTTGGGATAGCTAATCCCTCACCCATAAATTAATATTTGATTTATACATATATAGTCCCTCACAGGGACACCAGAGATCTTGTCTCTCATTTGGCACTCACTTCGGAGTCCAAGTATCCTCAGGTTGTCCATTGGTCCTTCATAAAGGAGCCAATGTCAGTCCAAGGTCTTGGTCTCACACATGGAACCACAATGCATGCATGTCCTTTTAATGTATGTAATTTAACATCCAACTACAAGATATGCATAGGAATAATCATAATAGCATAACATGATCCATTCACTTCATTCTGAGTTCTACTTATCTATACAGATGTAGGAAACCAGATATTTAAATAAGTCATGCACTTTATACATGTCTATAATCACATTCAATTCTCACAGAATAACAAATGTTCACAACTACTACGGGTCATGCATCAGCATAAGTAATTCAAGTTTCAACGTATTTGGTTTGGACAACACTTCACAATCCACACTGTCAAAAGCATGCAAGTATTAGCCAAAGTACTAAAGTAAGAAAAACAACATCAAAGGTTCATACCACCTCTAACTATAAAGGTCAATGATCATATCATCAATTTCAAGGCCTTAGCATCTACCATTCTTGGATGCCCTATCCCCAAATCTCTCTCTTTGAGCTTCACATGCCCCCTCGTCGACGGGTGCCGTCTGTGGACCGACGAGTCCATTGACCAAGTCAAAAGAGACATGAAAAGTGTTCTTCAGCAGGTCCCGTCGGTGGACCGATGAATCCACCGATGCCGGTCGGCAGGTTCTGTCGGTGCCACCGACGGATCCCCCGATCAAAAGTCCCTCGGTCTCATACCTGTTGGTGCCACCGACGAATCCATCGACTCCCATAGGGGGGGTCATTGGTGGACCATCAAGCCCACCGACCAAAATTCCTGAAAAAAACTAGTTCCTATCGGCGAGTCGCATCGCTGAACTGACGTGCCACTGATAAAGCCCCACTGTGGTCAATTTCGTCTGCGGATTTGTCGGTGCCACCAATGATCCACTGACGGGACTGGTCTATGCCTTAACTCGTCGGTGGGTCTTGTTGGTGGACTGATGACACCCCTGACAATGTTCTAAATAACTTAAGCTGCGTCGGTGGGTGCCATCAGTGGATCGACCGACCACCCACCGACGAGCCCGATTCTGGGTTTTCTCGCCTAGATTTCACCCCCAGTCCAGTGTCTTCCTATTTCCATCCTCTCCGTCTCCTTCCCAATGGCAAATTTGGTCTGGAATACAAAACTTAAACTGATTATTAGTCCCATTAACATTTAAAAACACAAATCATGCATTTCATTCAACAAACACAAAAGAAAATGAAGTAAAATCATTAGTTAGAACAAAACTACATCTCCAGATATAGATGCACAAATTTGAACAAAAGCTTATGCATTGCATGAATCGTATCAACATTCAAGATTTCTCATGGAATCCATTGGGGTATGGAACCAAAGAAGCACACAATATAGTTACCTCAGGCCAAGAACGAAACCCAAGTTCGTGTGTTCAAATCTTCAGGCTGAACCTCTTCTTCTTCCTCCTATAGCTCTCTTTCTAGGTCTTCTTCTCCTTCTCTTGCTCTCCCCTTCTCAGCACAACAAACACAAATGAAATTAGCCTATGGTTAGCTCAAACCCTTTAACCCCAACCCATTAATCTAAACCCTTAGATCTAGGTTTCTCTTTAAGTGATTAATTCCCACCCTTAGATTGATTTTTAAGTGAGGTGATAATGTGTGTGCTCATACATGAGTTCCATGCATGCTAGCAAATAAAAATCCATTTTTCTCAATTTTCTACAAAATCCCGAAATCATTTAAAACTCAACTCAAAAATTTGAAAAATCACATTTTTGGCCCAAAACTCATTTTATTAAACCTTTAGGTCATTACAATCTATGCCCCTTAAAAAGAATTTCTTCCTCGAAATTCACATACCTGGTCCTTGAACTGACGTGGTTATCCCTAGCAGGCATCCTCTTCCATGTAGTCACTGGGCTAACAAATGTCTTGAAGGTGGATCGCCACCTTGTGCGGTTGTTGTTGTCGTTGTAGTCGCAGAGAAAGCTAAAAATATGGAAATGCGGGTCTTGTTTCTCGGTGTCTTGATGGTAGATGGAAACTCCTTTGAATGTGACATCTCCCTCCACAGTTGTAGCACATCCGGTTCAGATGTAGCGCGGACTCATGTCGATGTTGAAATACTTGGTTCTTCTGATGTTCCTTCGCTAGTTTCTTCCTCTTTCGCTCCAATCTCCTTTGATCTCGGATCTCTCGCTGTTCCATCAAACTCTCTTTCAGTCTCTTGGTGGTGTTGACCACATCCTCGTATTTCGTGATCTCACTCACTCTCAACTTCGCCTGGATGCCTCGCTTCAATCCATTCTTGAACAAGTAGGCCCTCTTCTCTTCAGTGTCCATGGCGTATGGCGCAAACTGTTACAACTCAGCTAACTTGACCTCGTACTCTGCTACTGACATGCTCCTCTGCTTCAGCTTCATAAACTCCAGTCCCTTATCCACTCTCAAGCTCGTCAAGAAATACCTCTCCAGGAACATACCCTTGAATCTCTCCCAACATACATCTTCTTCTCCCATCACTTCTAGTGAGGTCCCCAACCACCTCTCAGCCTCTCCTTCAAGCATGAAGGCGGCTAGCCACACCATCTCTGAATCCTCACATTCCAAATCTCTGCAAACATGATCGAGCTGACCCAGCCACACTCGTGCTTCTAAGGGGTCAGTCGAACCTTCATACGTAGATGGTCCCAGCTCCTTCAATCTCTCCAAAAGTTCACTCGACTGGTCCTCTCATAGCAACACAACAACAGGATGAAGATCTCGTCTCATCGAATCACCCATACTCGAGCTTCCTTCCCCGATCATTTTGAATTCAACTGATGGAGGTAAGTCTAACAGCTCAAACAACATCACTCACTCATGCCACATCGAACACTATGAAAACCAGGCAATCACTACAAATCACACCCAAATCTCATCAATCAAGGCAAGTCAACTAGTGTCCTAGTATGACTCAGCTCCAACACGGGATTCTTGTGTGTCACTTTGGCACGTCATTATCCGTAGCCCTTTAGTATCTGTAGCCTGTCAGCCTCTCTCTCGGCCCGCCCACAAGATACCAGCCCACGTGGTACTCGCCAGGAATTGGACTTACAAATCCCCCACTAACCAACAACAACTCCATCTCTACCAAAGCCATACTCTCAGCATGGAAGCAAGTCAAACACTCGCATCCCTGATGAGAATCTAGGAAACAATCATCACATCACACTCCTAATCAGCCACAGCAAGAATTGTTTTCAAACACGTAAGTACAACACTAGAATGCTAGAGTTATGTAGTGTAGGTCTTGATAATTAACTTATCATTCATTTTAAACAGTTAGATTTTTATTGAATATCTCTTGAGATTAAACCATTATACATAATTTATAATGTATCTTTTACCTTTCCTTATTAATTACGCTAACACAGCTTCCTTTTCGTAAGTTCTAGGGCATAGATGTATTTGCAACTACATCGCCCCTTATACTTATAGAGGTACTTTGTCAGTGCTAGTGTTTTACATATTGATATACGTTTTAGAAATCCAAAACCCAGCAAGCCTTTGGTTGTCAAGTCCTACTGGTCTTTCCAACCTAGTATACTCACCACACGAAACATCCTTCGGTTCAATCCTTAGATGTTCAGGAATAGTGAGCTCTCTATCCTTCAACATCCATCAGAAAGCAACCTCTAAGGGTACACAACTGAAAATCAATTCTAATTCCCAGTCTTATGTATCTATCCCCTTACCCACATCTCTCTTCTATGTTATGATCTAATCTAAGGATCATACGCTCTGATACTACTTTTTCATGACCCGAATTCTAAAGCACAACTCACACACACATGAGCATAACTCTAGGATTCCAAGCCTGACTCTCACCCCCTTCTCCAAACACACAACCCAAGGAGGTGGCAACCACTAACCATAAAACAATAGAACAATACTGAAATAAGAGAAATAACCAGCATAAGCAAAAACAAGTATAATGATGTTTTAAAACAATACAAGGTTTAAATACATCAAAATAATCCATCGATACAAGTAAAGGCTGAAAACATAGCCTAGCCAAATGAGTACATCAACTCTAAACGAAATACATCTAATCCAAGCAGTAGGTACACAGAAGAGGCCAAGTCTTCTCGTCACTGCCTCCACAACCATCCAGGTGTCCGCCACAGTGTCACTAACTATGTCACCTGAAATGTTGGAAGCCAGAAAGGCCTGAGCTACGGGCTCAGCAAGTACAATGTACTAGGATTCACATACTCAAATACACATCCATGAATGCATGCCATGGCATGAATAAATGCAATGGTTTGTTCATTTAATGAAATGACATGAACAAGATAACTACTAGCCAATCACGATGGCCATCTACAAACACGTGAATGCAATGAATGTGATTGGGTATTGTGGCGTTGGATGTCCACATGATCCCACTACGCCAACATTCATCGCTATCACGGAATACATGAACCACACCAGGTTAAGGCCGATAGTGGATCCTGTGTGTACAATATAATCGCAGGGAGTCTAAACTCTTGGAGGGAACCACATCCTCCACCCGGATCGGGAACCTCTCAACCTCTATCACAAGGGCGGCTCCGAGGGCATCATCTTAGTGAACCTTCCTCCGTAGCCCATCACCGGAATCCGCACCTACCAATCATATTTCCCTCTATATATACAATACTATATATAGTTGTCCTCGGGCTCTTGGGGTAGCTAATCCCTCACCCATAAATCAATATTTGATTTATACATATATAGTCCCTCACTGAGACACCAGAGATCTTGTCTCTCATTTGGCACTCACTTCGGAGTCCAAGTATCTTCACGTTGTCCATGGGCCCTTCTTAAAGGAGCCAATGTCAGTCCAGGGTCTTGGTCTCACACATGGACCCACAATGCATGCATGTCCTTTTAATGCATGAAATTTAACATCCAACTACATGATATGCGTAGGAATAATCGGAATAGCATAACATGATCCATTCAGTGCATACTGAGTTCTACTTATCTATACAGATGTAGGAAACTAAAAAATTAAATAACTCATGCACTTTATACATGTCTATAATCACATTCAATTCTCACAGCATAACCAATGTTCACAACTACTATAGGTCATGCATTGGAATAAGTAATTCATGTTTCAAACTATTTGGTTTAAACAACACTTCACAATCCACATTCTCAAGAGCATGCAAGTATTAACCAAAGTACTAAACGAAGATAAACAACATCAAAGGTTCATACCACCTCTAACTATATAGGTCAATGATCATATCCACAATTTCAAGGCCTTAGCATCTACCATTCTTGGATGCCAAACCCCTACCCCCAAATCTCTCTCTCTCTTTGTGCTTCACATGCCCCCTTGTCGGTGGGTGCCATCGGTGGACCGACGGGTCCACTGACCAAGTCCAAATAAACAAGAAAAGTGTTCTTTGGCGGGTCCCGTCGGTGGACCGATGAATCCACCGACGCCCGTCGGCAAGTTCCGTCGGTGCCACCGACCAAAAGTCCCTTGGTCTCATACCAGTCGGTGCCACCGACGAATCCACCGACGCTCATCGGCGGTGTCATAAGTGGACCGACGAGTCCACTGACCAAAATTCATAAACAAAACTAGTCCCCGTCGGCGAGTCCCATCGGTGAACCGATGTGCCACCGGCAGAGCCCCTCTGTGGTCAATTTTGTCGGCGGATCTATCGGTGCCACCGACGATCCATTGACGAAGCTGGTCTATGCCCTAACTCGTCGGTGGGTCTCGTCAGTGGACCGACGAAACCCCCGACAGTGGTCTAAATAACTTAAGCTGCGTCGATGGGTGTTGTTGGTGGACTGACCACCCAGGGATGAGCGCGATTCTGGGTTTTCTCGCCCAGATTTCGCCCCCAGTCCGGGGTCTTCTTATTTCCATCCTACTAGTCTACTTCCCAAAGGTCTGACATATACAACTTAAACTGATTATTACTCCCATTAACAATTAAAAACACAAATCATGCATTTGATTCAACAAACACAAAAGAAAATGAACTAAAATCGTTAATTAGTACAAAACTACATCTCCAGATATAGGTGCACAAATCTGAACGTAAGCCTGTGTATTGCATGAATCAAAACAACCAAAAATCATGAATCATATCAACATTCAAGATTTCTCATGGAATCCATTTGACTATGGAACCAAAGAAGCACACAATATACTTACCTCAGGCCAAGAACGAAAACCTAGTTCGTGTGCTTCAAATCTTCAGGCTAAACCTCTTCTTCTTCCTCCTCTATCTCTCATTCTTGGTCTTCTAGGGCTTCTTCTCCTTCTCTTGCTCTCCACTTCTCAACACAACAAACACGAACGAAATGAGCCTAGGGTTATCTCAAACCCTTAAACCCAACCCATTAATCTAAGCCCTTAGATCAAGGTTTCTTTTTAAGTGATAAATCCTCACCATTAGATTGATTTTTAAGTGAGGTGATAATGTGTGTGCTCATGTATGAGTTCCATGCATGCTAATAAATAAAAAATCCATTTTTCTCAATTTTCTTCAAAATCCTCAAATCATTTAAAACTCAACTCAAAATTTGAAAAATCACATTTTGGCCCAAAACTCATTTTATTAAATTTTTAGGTCATTACAATCTATCCCCCTTAAAGAGAATTTCGTCCCCGAAATTCACATACGTAGTCCTTGAACTGACGTTGATATCCCTTGCGGGCGTCCTCTTCCATGTAGTCACCGGGCTGACAGATGTCTTGAAGGTGGATCGGTACTTGGTGCGGTTGTTGTTGTCCTTGTAGTCGCAGAGAAAGCTGACAATATGGAAATGCGGGTCTTGTTTCTCGGTGTCTTGATGGTAGATGGAAACTCCTTTGAATGTGACCTCTCTCTCCACAGTTGTAGCACCTCTGGTTCAGATGTAGCGCGGACTCATGTCGATGTTGAAATACTTGGTTCTTCTGATGTTCCTTCGCTAGTTTCCTCCTCTCTCGCTCCAATCTCCTCTGATTTCGGATAACTCGTTGTTCCATCATACTCTTTTCTAGTCACCTGGCGTTGCTGACCACATCCTCGCATTTCATGATCTCACTCACTCTTAACTTCGCCTGGATGCCTCCCTTCAATCCATTCTTGAACAAGTAGGCCCTCTTCTCTTCGGTGTCCACGGCGTATGGTGCAAACTATGGCAACTCAGCGAACTTGACCTCGTACTCTGCTACTGACATTCTCCTCTGCTTCAGCTTCATAAACTCCAGTCCCTTATCCTCTCTTAAGCGCGTCAAGAAATACCTCTCTAGGAACGTACCCTTGAATCTCTCCCAACATACGTCTTCTTCTCCCATCATTTCTAGTGAGGTCCCCCCATCACCTCTCAGCCTCTCCTTCAAGCATGAAGGCGGCTAGCCTCACCTTCTCTGAATCCTCACATTCCAAATCTCTGAAAAACATGATTGAGCTAACCGATCCACACTCGTGCTTCTGAGGGGTCAGTCGAACCTTCATACGCAGATGGTCCCAGCTCCTTCAATCTCTTCGAAGGTCCACTCGACTGGTCCTCTCGTAGCAACACCACTGCAGGATGAAGATCTCACCTCATCGAATAACCCAAACCCGAGCTTCCTTCCTCGATCATTTTGAATTCAAATGATGGAGGTAAGGCCGACATCTCAAACAACATCACTCACTCATGCAACATCCAACACTATGAAAACCTGGCATTCACTACAAAGCACACCAAAATCTCATCAATCAAGGCAAGTCAACTAATGTCCTAGTACGACTCAGCTCCAATAAGGGATTCTTGTCTGTCACTCTAGCCTGTCAGTATCCATAGCCCTTCGTTATCTATAGCCTACCAGCCTCTCTCTCGACTCGCCCACAAGATACCAACCCACGTGATACTCACCAGGAATTGGACTCACAATATCCCTCACTAACCAACAACAACTCCATCTCTACCAAAGCCACACTCTCAGCACAGAAGCAATTCAAACACTCGCATCCATGATGTGAAGCCAGGAAACAATCATTGTCACGCCCCGGATCCCGGTGACTCATATCCCAAGAGGATAGGCATGGATCACGAGGTATGACCTTCGGGATCTTTTGCTAGACCGCAGATCGTATATTATAACCACTAAAATTAATAACAACTCACATGTGATCTTAACAAATCTTCTCATTTCATTAAAATATT
>JAUPMG010169162.1:0-10637 GCA_031762675.1 Pachysandra terminalis
CATAGCAGCAGCAGTGTAACACAAACCTGTCTCTCTCTTAATTAGGCTTGTCCATGACCTAATTAAGATGATCTAAATAGGAACAAGTTAGATTAACTTGGAGGTGCTTCGATCCGAACTGGAAAAAGAAACATGGAAGTTTGGGTTTTCCCCGGCCTCTCCCGCGGCCATGCCCCGCACCCGCCAACCCGACCCACACCTTGTCTCGGGGCCGCTCTCTCTCTCTCTCTCACTTGAAGTCCCAACCGAACCCCCTACCCCCTGCTTTCTCTCTCTCTCTCTCTCTCTCTCTCTCTCTCTCTCTCTCACACACACACACATTCACCTGAAGCCCCCACATACTCTGATCACATAGCAGCAGTGTAACATAAACCTGTCTCTCTCTTAATTAGGCTTGTCCATGACCTAATTAGGAACAAGTTAGATTAACTTGGAGGTGCTTCGATCCGAACTGGAAAAAGAAACATGGAAGTTTGGGTTTTAAGATCTATTCAAAAGCCTAGTTAGAAACCAAATGGAAAGAAGAAAACAAAGAAATTCTTGTTTTCCAAGCGAGCGAGATAGTGAGAGAGAAGATCATCAAAAATGATCAAATAATGAATAATTGAAAGGTTCGAAGTTTTGAACTTGGTTGGATTCATAGAAAACACACGAATATAGAAATAGAAATGGATTCGAAACAGAATTATAGACAAAAACATAACACACAAAATTTAAACGAATTAAATATGAAATTTGTTCTTCACGAAGGCAAAAGAAGAAACACAAATTTTCTATTTGGGGCGCGGTTCTTTTATTCTTACTTGCTGCTACCGCAGCTTTGCTTGAACCATTGGTTTCCGACGGGAGTTACGGAAGATGAAAAAGGTGGAGATCTAGAGAGAAGAATGGAGGAAGAGGCTTCAGTAAGCCATTAATGGAGGTTGGAGAACACACGAGGGGTTCTCTGCACTCTGGAATGAATCTGAGGGAAGAACATAGTGCGTGGGAAGGAAATACATGTCGGAAATGAGGCAACATGAGTGGAACACCGGAGTGTCGGAGATAATTGCGCGTGGGAAGGAAATAAATGTTAGAAAGGAGGCAACCTGTGTGGAACACCAGAGTGTCAGAGGTAATCGGAAAGAAAGAATATGACCTAACGAAGGCAGTAGATTTGTGGTCGTCTGCCTTGGTTTTCCTCCGAAGCTCGCCGTCTCGTCACGAAGTTCCTCGATGTTGTAAACTCCGTGCAAAGAATCAAACTCACACACACAATAACACAGAGAATTACGTGGTTCGGCACAAACCTGCCTACGTCCACAGAGTACACTTTCACTATGAGCAAATAGTAGGATACAAGAGGAGCAAAAAACTCCTTGGCTTCTCCTATACCCAATTCTTCCACCAAACATGGGTGGACCCTAACAATCACCCCCTCCACACATGTGGGGTAATTGTCATATGGATGCTATGGTATTGCTCAGCTGTAACCCAGCACTTGTCTCCGGGCAATAGCACCCCCTCATCTGAGTGCCCGCACCCCCTTGTCGAAGTGCTCGCACCCCCTCATTGGGGTGCCATGCAAAGATCACCTCTTTGCCAATTGTAGTGACTCCATCTCTCCACTTCCTGTGTACACTTTACTGGAGAGGGCACCGTCACTGATCAAATCAAGAGCAAAAGAGACTTGCTTCAGCGGCTGCGTCGGTGTTGTCGATGATGTACAGCTCTTCAGAATCCCTTTGCTCCGAGCTTGCCTCTAAACATCCGGCACAGGTTGCACTCGTCGTGTCTGGCCAGATTCCCGCACACCATCTATAGCAGTCTGCGCACCTGTACCACAGTGGATCCTCCGAGTACTCCTGCACTTATTCCGTGTACGTCTGTGCAACCGTCGTTTTCTTTGTTCAGTCTGTCCTGTACCACTGGACCCATGTCTGACAGTAGTTCCTCCTGTCACCACACTACCCTCCAGTTTGTACAACTCACCCGTTTTCTTCCTACAACTCACTATCAGTACTTTCTCTCTTGTTCACAAAATACACAGAACATAGCAACCTTTATATAGAAGAAGAAGAAGATGAAATGAAAGAGTCTAGATTCTTCCACCTCTTAGTCTTCCCAAAAAAGACCCTTTGTCTCCCCAACAAAGGCTCTTTGATTCCCCAAAAAACTCATTGGCTTCTCCTATACCCAATTCTTCCACCAAACATGGGTGGACCCTAACACTCGATCCTCCATGTCGAAGCTCATGGAAAACTCTTGATAACTCCTGAACCAGTTTGAAAATATATATATATATATATATATTGAAGCCGTTCGAAATTGAAAATAAGACTGTTGAAGCGTATTTGTTTGAGAATATGACTGTTGGGGCTGTTTGCGAATATGACCGTTTGGGGAGCGTAGCCGAATATGACCGCTAAAAAATTATCCAATTTAACCAGTGGGTCATGTTGGGTTTTGTGATTTAATGGGTTAAAAGCTCACCTAGCTTGGGTACCCGTTGAATCGGTTGAATCAATCGGGCCAAGTCAGGTTTTAAAACACTAGTAAAAGTCCAATCTAAATTGAACCAAAGTTGGTTTATATCAATCGATTTTTGGGTTGAACCACCCAAATTACACCCCCTAGGTAACCCAAATTACACCCCTAATAGATAATCAATAAAAGCTTTATGTGAACCTTCAGTTAGCATGGTTTCACGGATCGGTCGATACCGGTCCGGATCGGGAGCAGGCCATAGTGATCCAATCCCAACCCGCCGATCCGATCTATTTATTTTTTGTACCGAATCTAAACCGGCCGGTACCAGTCCGGACCGTTGATCCGGTCTCCGATACCAGTAAATTAAACCATGTCAGTTAGGGGTGAATCTTGGTGGGTTAAATGTAGGGCTGTAAATAGGGCAAGTTGGGCCAGGTTCGACTAGGTTTGGCCCAAATTAAAATGTGACAGCCCGAACCTAATGCTATCCGACCTTAAACTAAATTAAATAAAAAGGTTACAAAAAAATTATAAAATAAAAAGAAGAAAAATATATATATTTTTTAAAGATAATGTATTCGTGTGTTTTGTCATATATTTTTTGGTTGAACAAATTTTGGGTTCCAAGTTTGGTACACCCAGCATAAGTTCATTGTTGGATCCTCTTAAGAGCTTGTGAGCTGCTCGGTTTGGATGAAAAAGCTGCATTCTTTGGATGATTGCATTAGATTCGGTCCATCACATTTTGTTCTATGTATATCAAAGAACAAAATGGTTTTCACTGAAAAATGTCCAGAAATGCTTATGGATACATGGGCCAGACCATGCTTAACCCAAGCCCATTTAAGTTCATCTCATAGGCCATGAAACTTGGTTCAATTTTTTTTTTTTTTTTCAAATCTAAGACCCGTCCCATCTAAACATTTCATATATATATATATATATATGAAAATATAGGTTTCTGACATTGGCAGTTAGAACCCCCTAATGACACCTTTTGTTGGAAGCCTCAAAACCCCCTAAGGTTTTTAAAACTACAATGACACCTTTTGTTGGAAGCCTCAAAGGGTTGATCAACTAGCGGATATTAAGTCATTGACTGGTTTATCCCTTCTAAAGAATTGAATTACTTTTAGATAAAGTGGATAAACCTTAGGTCTAAAATATCCCTCCTAGTCTCTTGACTAAACAACAGTCATCCTCTAAAGTCATATTTGAATCATTCATTATTACAAAGGAAAAAAGGAAAACACATCAAACGATTGATGAAGAATGGTTTATAAGGGGAATATTAATCACTAACAGAAAGACACATCAAACGATTGATAAAGAATGGTTTATAAGGGGTATATCAATCAATGACTCAGTGTCGCTAATTGACCGACCCCTTTAAGGTCTTCAACCAAGGGGGCATTATAATTTCAAAAACCTCAAGAGCTCTAATTGCAATTGTCAGAAACTTCAAAGGGTCAACATGTAATTGTTAGAGCTGAATGAACAACAATAATAATTAAATTAGAACTCAGGTTAAAACGGAGACCTAGTAATCAAGCTCACCAATAAGTAGGAATTAATACTCGATCCTTAACCTCATAAAACTCATTAGGAGCACCCTTAAGTCCCTAAGACTAATCAGCTAAGTTAATTGAATATAAGAAGCTAGACTGATTTATTAACAACGACTAGCAATTTACTAGAAAATAAAATATCAGGGTGAGATAATAATTGTATCTGGTAACTCTGGAGACACGCCTCAGACTCATAAGGAAACCCCTCTAACAATAGCTGCATAGGTGAGTTGGAAAGTATAAGACCCCGTAATACTCCTACAACGGTTCCTATTCACACCCTTGCCATTAGGGCCTATAAATAGAACACAAGACTCATAATTTCATTTTCTTTCTCCTCTATTTCTCTTGGAGCCCTTGGAGATGAAGGAAAAGCATTAGAAGCCTTGGAGATGCGACGGAACAACCTCGACGCACCCTGACAACACCTTAAGTTGAGTATCCCTTCCTTGATTTGTATTTTCTTGTGTTTTGGCATTGTGACCAAGGGGAAAGGTTTGTTTGTTGAATGCTTACCTCCCCTTTGGATCTATTGAATGTTTTCCATGCTTAGGATGTTGCTAAAACCCTTGGACTTCCCATAGGAACTGAGTTGTAAGAAAATCAAATCCCTGTCGTTAGGGAAGTTTAGAGAAACCTACAAAATACACATTTAGACTAATAATCTTGACCTAAAAAGCATAATCGAGTCTTCCTAGTAGGATGTGTATTCTCCAGGTGAAATTTCAAGTAGAATGGACCCTTTCTGTGGTTCGAGGACCTGCTCGGTGCGCCGAGCAGCCCGCCGAATCTTAGAGCCTTTCCTGGGCTCATTGGAATGGTTGCCATGACCATGTTCAGCGAGCCGAAGACCTCGCCGAACACAAAATTTGGAGATAAACTAAAGTCACTTTTGGTCTATCGAGACTCACCCGGACCAATTCTCGAAGTGCCAAATCATTTAGCACATTTTTGACATTTTCGGTAAGCTGAGAGGTCGCCGAGTGCCTCCCCTGGTCCAATGTTGGAGATTTGGATATGGGCACGTGTAGAATGATCAACCTCACATGTTTGGCATGATTCTGGAGCCAAAAGACTTACCATGCAAAATCTGACCCCCCAGCCCGAATGTTAGCCTTTCTAGATTTGGCCGAGCAATATGAGTTTTGTGAGAAACTCGTGTAAGTGATCCCAAAACCCTCCTTGAATTCATTACCATCATTTTATACATGTTTGAGTATCAAAGAAGGTAGTTGTGATGTGTTAATTCTTGTTTTGGATGAAAAAGTGATAATTCCTTACATTCTAGTGATGATGAGTGTAAGTTTAGAAGTTTTCCTATTTGACTCGATAGCTATGGAGTGATTATATGTAGTTTTGTGTCCTATGGTTCCTTGTAGAGTAGAATCATGGGATTGTGCCCGTGTGATTGCTTGTTTGAATATATGCCTGTGACTCATTGGGTGAATGCATTAATTTAAGGATTTGAGTATTATTATATGCATATGGACCAACTTACTGTGAGAGTTCTGTCTAACACCCCGTGTGATACTTTGGATTAGACTGTCATATGAGATTACTAGACTTGTTGACCTTGTTGTCCTATGAGAGGACTATGATGTTTTCACTCGAGCTGAGAGATTGGGGGTATTCTTCTGCAGACTTGTGGTAAGGTGTTTTCCAAGGATCGGCACATTGGTGCGGCTTGGAAGATGGTGAACCATAATTTATACCCTACTATTGGAATATGAATAAGTATGATTTTTCTGAGAGCCTACTCACATTGGTGAAAACCTCGGATTATTACCCATGATAAAAAAATAAATGGGGAGGATTGTACTTCTTTGGTTGAAAACCCATAAAACTATGATGTAAACATAGAATAATCCTATCCCTCAGCTGTGAATATGGAGATGAAGTCACATTGGTGGGACATCCTGGATAGTCGTATTAGATCATGAGGGAAACTTACCTTATTTCATTTGTCCATGCAACACATTTCATTCCGCATTGCATGTTCTTGTCAATATTATTTTGAGAGTCTTGTGTATGACGCATTTGGCCTAATTCTCATGTAGATTTAGGTATATGGTTACTGAGATGTTGGCCCTTGAGGTTATACTCAGTGAGGATGGGAAAGAACAATGGTTGGAATGAGTTCTATAGTTATTCACTTTCTCATCACCACTAGCACATATGCTATGCCTATCACGTATCTCACACTTATTGCACTTTTCTCATAATGTTGGAGTATGAGCAAATACACTTCATTGAATGATTACTCATTCTGGCTTCCAGCTTATATTGGTTGATTTGTATCTTTCAGGTTGAGAAGCTTGGTCACGAAGAGAGAGCCTGGATTGGGTACAATACTCTGGTAGAATTGTAGTATTGGTCTTGAATTAGACTTTTCTTCTTGTAGACTTTATCAGATTCAGATTTGATAATATTAGTTACTTATATCTTACTAGAACTATTGTAGTCTTCTGCTTATGTTTTGACAATTGTTAACCACTCTCGTAGAATTATAGGATGAGAGTTACGAATAAATTAGAAATTTCAGAAATTAGAATTTTCTAGTTGATTCATGATAATAATTTTACAATGAACGAATTTGTACCTCACCATAGAGAAATGACAAATATCAATACTAGATGTGCACTAGCTAGGTTTTGTTACATGGATGATCTTCTTCTTCTTTTTTTTTTTTTTTTTTTTTTTTTTTAATTATTATAAAGAAAGGCATTAGATCCTCAAAATCCTTTTTGCACATGTTTCTACGTGTATATTATATTTATCCGAATGATCAACCTCCGAAAAAAAAATCCTGACTCCACCCCTGTCGGTAGGTTTCTCTCTCTCTCTCTCTCTCTATATATATATATATATAATTAAAACAATTTCTCTTTAGACAATGCAACAAAATTGACACTAAATTACGATGGGACATGTTGAATATTGAAATGTATGACATCTTAGATCATACATGGATGCCTTACGAGGGATCGTCTCCACCAAATTATGATACATGCTTTGCTTTCTTAAATGAGAATGTTGAGTTTTAGAGATGCGTTGATCCGGTTGGTCCGATTTGTTTGAGCCAATCTAAGGTCCTTATTTGATGGGACGTTTATAGGTGATTAGAAGTTTGGATGTAGATAACTCTCTCTTAATGGAATTAAAAGATAAGAGTCTTAAGTGGAGTTGAGTGGAGTCTTTTATACATAGAAGAATCCTCCTCCCTACCCAAATATAACTATTTACGGTTTTGGGATTCCATCCATAGAAAATTCTCTCATCTCTTCTTCCTACAAAAATCTAGATTTGATATTGGGATTTCATACAAAACCCTAAGTCGATTAACTGTGAATTAATTGTGTGTGTTTCTGGTAGTTCTATATTCCAACAAGAAACTTTTTCCGATTTGATAGAAATCGATTTACTGTTACAGATTCGAATTCATGTACATCGAGATACGTGATCCGAATCGTTTACAACCTTCGGAGAAAAAAAAATATATACCAAATGATTTTAGCGAATTGATTTTACTAATGCTTTCGAATGGTGAAAAATTATCAAACTTAGTCAAAGTTTTAAAATTAAATATATAATATCAAAGTTGTCCAATTATTTTAATCTTATATGTGAATGTTTTCATAATTGGGATCAATTTAGTTGCGCAACCTAGTATTTCTATAATTTTTCTACGTGTTAGATTTTAGGATTTAATTAAGTATATTCCTTATTCGTACTTCTTAATTAAGCCTAAAATCCTAAATGTTTGTCTTTGTCATAGCGATATAAAGTCTCGATGATGTTACTCCCAAGCATAGCACGAAATTTCGGTGTCGGGATTTGGATGTGATGAACGAAATACGAAAAGTTATTTTTTCGAACTGAATTATTTCAAGAAATAAATAGCAAAAATCACCGATATTTCAGTGAAATATTTGTACTTTGCCCAGATTTATTTCACCCGAAATCTTCATTTTTTCGCCAAATTTTTTGGCCAAAATAACTCATAAAATCTGATTGAAGGTAAAAAAAAATGTAAAAAACTGCTTTTACATCTCTATAAATAGCATCAAATGCTCATACTTTTCACTATTCATTTATTTCTTGAAAGAAATCAAGAAATAAAGTTTAAAATTTCAATTCAAATTTTTATACTTTGTATTTTTTTATGTTAGAATTTGAATCCAATATATTTTGGATACTTGTATACTTTTTGGACGTTGTCATATAAATGATGTATTTATTATTTGTAAACTTTTGTATTATTTCACATTATTAATCAAAATATTATTTGTTATTTTTTTTTTAAAATTTGTATGGTCATAAACAATATATATTTTAATAAAAATTTTACTTTTTATTGACTAACTTTATTGTTTGTATTTTAGAAGTTATTACGTAGTACTTATTAGAAAACGGGAAAAAAGTTGGCTAAAATTATGCCTACATTAAAGTACTTTAAATATAAAAAAGTGAATGTATTTTAGTGGAATAAACGAAATTTCGGACCATTATTTCGTCCAAATATTTTAATAAATTTTTTTTTCAACGAAATTTTGAATATTTCCGTTTCGTTTGGGCCTACGAAATCTATGATATTTCCGAAATTTAAAACTATGCTCCCAAGATCTGAGATCGATTCCTACCTTCACAATTACACGGGTGGGTTGTTCACTAGACCATGTAGACACCTAGATACAAAAGTTAAGGATTGGACTAATCCGGTCCGGTCCCAAGCCACGATACAACTATTATATCGTAAGATTTTGTATTAGACTGGTCCAATCGATATCCGTACATATCGGTCCAATGACCGATACATACATGTCCAATAAGATTTTGGATCAGATTGGTCCAATCGATATCGGTACAGACTGGCCCAGTGACCGATACAGACCTGTCTAGTTAGATTTTGGATAAAACTGGTCCAATCGATATTGAGCTTGAGCTGGTCTTTTGGGCCTATGCTACTCTTTTGGGCCTATACTCATTTAGTTCCTCGCCCCTTAGCACATGGGGTATCAATGGCTTGTGGGCCCTGGCCAGTCTTAGATGGTTTAGTTATGGTCTAAACAGTTTCTAGGGGTATAAACGAGCCGAGCCTTGCCGAGCTTTGCTGAGCTCGGCTCGGGCTAGTGAAATCTGGGCAAGGCTCGGGCTCGGCTCAAGCTCGGTACAAAATTTCTGGCTCAGGCTCGTTAATTTTTCAAGGCTCAAGCTCGGCTCGCAAAAGCTCGGCTTGGCTCGCAAAAGCTCGGCTCGTAAAAGCTCAACTCGTTAAAAGCATGGAAAAAAAAACTAATTCAATAATAATTCTTTTTTTTTTTGGTGAATTTAGCACTAATTCAATTAAATTAATTAAAGTTTTTTAATTATTTTGACTTAAGCACGCTACTAATTAATTTTGTATTTAATAATTAATACTATATATATATGATACCTATGATATAGAAATTTATATATAATATATAAGACCGGGCCGAGCTTTAACCGATCCGAGCTTACCTAAGCTCGGCTCATGCTCGTTAAAATAATGAGCTTTTTTTTGAGCTCAGGCTCGGCACAGCCCTAGCAGTTTCTACCTGAATATTACATTGATACGAATGGCGAACGCACCTTCTCGCCCGCCCCTTCCCCCCCCCCCCCAAAAAAAATCCTGACAGGTTTCTCTCTCTCTCAATATATATCTATATATATATATCTGCACCTAAGCTCTAGCGTTGACCAAAAAAACAACTAAAACAAATTCTGTTTAGACAATGCAACAAAATTGACACTAAATTAAGAGAGGACATGTTGAATGAAATGTATGACTAATTAGATCATACATGAATGCTTATAAGGGGTCGTCTCCATCAAATTCTGATACATGTTTTGCTTTTTAAAGAAAAAATAAATATATACCAAATGATTTTAGCCATTTGATTTTACTAATGCTTTCGAATGGTGGAAAATTATTATCAAATAGTTCAAAGTTGTCCAATTATTTTAATCGTATATGTGAATGTTTGCATAAGTGGGACCAATTTAGTTGCGCAACCTGATATTTCTATAATTTTTCTTCGTGTTAGATTTTAGGATTTAATCAAGGATATTCCTTATTCGTACCGGTGACGACGGATTTGTAAAAGATAAAATATATTAGAATCATAGTTTTAAATTTCGTCGAATTTTGGTTTCGGATAAGGCATCCGAAATACGAAATTCATTTATTTCAACTAGAATTATTTCGGTGAAAAAGTGATCGAAATCGCCGAAATTTCAGAGATATTTCAGTGAAATATCTTCCCTTTTGCAATTTTATTTCACTAGAAATAATCACTTTTTCAACCGAAATTTCGGCCGAAATATCAGATATTTCGACCAAAATAAATTCAAAAGCTATATTAAAAGTAAAAAAAAAAAAGAATAAAAAAATTATTTAAATTTAATAAATAGCAAACTAAATAATAATAAATTCAAAAGCTATATTAAAAGTAAGAAAAAAATAAAAAATCATTTAAACTCAATAAATAGTAAATTAAATAATAATAATAAATATTATTACTAATTGTTTTTTTTTTTGGCTTATACCGTACACAAATGGATTTCGTACCTGCATAAATT